>PVIA01001255.1:0-299983 GCA_004024845.1 Tonatia bakeri
GGCAAGGGGGAAGAAAGAACTGTGTGCATTTGTGGGTGTTTTAAGGGACTTTAAGATTTTTGATAAAGACATTAGGTCACTGCCTTAAGTTAGTATAGCACAAAATAAACGTTTTCCTTTCCTTTTCACAAATCTCTGGCATTGAGAGATATCTTTCCTTTATGGCGGCGGACAAGACGGACCCGAATCTTTTTCAGTAAGGGCATCACCGTCCCGGGCCCCCCTTGTTCCTGCTCTGTAACAAGCAGATGCTGTTCAGAGCTGGCCCACGCACCACACACCCATCATGGCCTTCAGCTTCTGGGCCTGCTTGCCAGGGTGTGTTCTGTGTTCCCTGTTGGGTTGTGGGCTTGGCCTGTGAACCTGCACCCTGGACAGGCTGGTTGTGCCAGGGAATCAGCACCAGGAGGGACCCAACTGATGGAGGGCAGGATTTTGGGGGACAAAAATCCCAATGTCAGGCCAATCTATATGGAGAAAAAGCAGACTATGGTTGTTTGGGGCTGTGGGTGGAGGGGCTGGGGAACGATGGCTAACAAGTACCAAGTTTCTTTTGGGGATGATGAAAATGTTTTAAAATTGATTGTGGTGATGGGTGCACAACTCTGTGAGTACAGTAAAAGCCCTTGAGTTGTACACTTGAAATGGGGGAATTGTATGGCATATGAACTGAATTTCAATAAAGCTACTTTAAAAAAAGATCCCAAGCCCTCACTTCTCCTGGGAAAATGCTATGTCTCACTCTGGGTCTTAGGGGTCCCCCAAGGCTGAACCTGACAATGGCTTCCTCATGAAAGCCCCCTTTGCTGCCTTGGTTTCCCCTTTCACAGCACTTTCTAGAGCCATCCCCCCAGTAGACTGCTTGCTCCAGATCTTAGCCTTGGGGTCTCAGGGTCTTGGTGGTATCCCAGACTGAGACACAGGCTCTGGTTTGCATCCTAGCTCTGCCACCGACTTACAAGCTTTAGACAAGTTTAAGGCGCAGGGAAACCAAGTGTTTCCTTAACCACAACATGGAGATAATTATACCCACTTCATAAACATTCTTGTGAGGATTAAATAAGACAGCAAATATAAACACCCAGAACAGTGCTGAGCACAAGAACTAACAGAGATGGGAGTTAGTGGAATGGATAGGCAAGTGGCTGGAAGGTAACTCAGATCAGGGACTATACACACTCACACATACACACACATGAACACACGTACACAAAGGTGTTCAGAGCCTCTTCCCAGGTCTGACATTTCAGAACCAGGCAAAAGACTCAGAGCAGAGAACTGGAAAGCAGTGGCCCGGTCACATGGTAGCTTCTGGGTGTGAGGATTGTAACTTGGGAGGGACCAGTACCCTGTGGGGAGTGAAACAGGGAGTCTGTAAAACCAGGACTACAGGACCTGTGCAGCCATGGGCCAGGGACAGTCCCCTAAACCAGCAAGGATGGCAGCTCCAGCAAAACACCGGGGCTCAGCTGACTCACTGTGGCAGAGCTGCCTGCATTCATCTCTCTGGCTTTTAATTAATGCCTGCTCTAGCTTCTAAGGAGCCTGGGAAAAGGGCAGACAGTATCCCTGTTTCAGTGATGACAGCCAGGTTTTTGTCTGAAAAAGCCCACTGGAAACTACAGTGTCACAGATGCAAATACAGGACCAGCAGTTTTGTGTCCTGGAATCCTGAAGCTGACTGCCCCAGTGTTTCCAGGTTGCCAAAGCCCAGATCTAGGATTAGCTGGTTTAACATAATTGCAACAGAGATGTAAAATGCCTTTTTAAACTATGCTGATGGATGTCACATCCCTGTGGTCTTCATTGAGGTTTCATTTCTTTCTTTTGTTACCTGGGAAAAAGGTCCCCCGCTCTGCAAATCACCCCAGGGAAAGGAGCAAAGCCAAAGAAAGGTGAAGCCTGCGCAGACCTCATCGGAGGAGGCTGCAGACTTGGGCCCCCACCCACAGCTCAGCCCCGTCTCATTAAGATAAGGGAGCCCAGTACAATTAGAATAAGGCGGCTTAATTTCTTTGGGGTGGACTAGTGCAGCTTAAAATAGTTAATATTTTGTTTTATCTTCATTGACTTGTCTAATAATGCAGAAAATATCCTCCTCGGGCACTGAACAAAGGAGATTATCCTGTCACACAAGCTTAGGAAAGCCTGTGAGCTGAATGCTGATCCCAGGTGTGTGCAACTTGAAATCCCCTGCTTAAAACAATTAGGCTCCTCGCGGAGGGAGACACTTCCTTTTCTTTCCTCCTCGGTTCAAACACTTCCCAGCCCCGCAGCTCTGCAACGTGACTCCTTGCTTCCGGGGGAAACCGTGCAGCATTCTAGATCACTCTTTTATCTGACAGGTAATAAACAGGTAATCAGAAGACACAAATGACGACTGTGGTAAAGGGACGCAGCTCAAAGATTAAGCAACACATTGGCTCAGGGCCCAGTTGGGTGCACAGATACCAGCCGGTTTCATTGTCTTGGTGTGTCAAGGCTGGCCCATGAAAAACTAAACTCAAGGGTCAGAAGGGACTGTGAGTGAGTGTCTACTTCCAGACAGCAGTTTCTGCAGAACCATCTCAAAATACTCTGGACCTACAACAAGACTTTTTTCCCCCCAGAAATCACCTAGGTTGTATGCATAAGTAAGTGTTTTCATCATTTGAGCTGAACTTAATTTTCATTGTATACAAAAGTAAGTGACCTAATAAGTTCAGGATCAAAATGTGCATCCTGGCAGGGGAGGGTGGGGCACACAGAGAGTGGGACCCAGACCTAACCTCAGACCTTCTGGGTCATGGAGCACACCTGTTAGAGCCTTCCTTCTATGCCCCAGCTGGTGTTCTCCTGTTTGGCTTTGATTCTTGGGTTTGCCTTCGCCAAGAGGTAGAAAGAGAAACTAGAGCCACAGAACTTGTGGCTTCCACATTCTAGGTACATATAAGTTATGTTTATTAAGGAGCTGAGAGCAATATCGGGCTGGACAATCAGAGAGATAAGTATTCAATGCTACAAAAGCATAAGTAATCACTTTCTGGCCTCACATTTTTTGCCAATTTCTTTGAGGGTAGGCACCTATGGAGAGTCTTCAAGGAGGTTATATTGGGGTGGGGAGCAGATGGCATAAACAAATCATACAAGGAACTGCAATTGAACACTTAGAAGGAGAAGCACATGCTAGGAGCATATAAATGGAGGAATCTGATCTGGCAGGAATGCCCTGGGGGTTCTCTAGAAGAGAGATGAGAAGGAATTAACTGGTGGAAGAGGGAGGAGAGGACATCCCAGCAGGGGGACCAGTATTTGCAAAGACCCTGGGACAGGAGATGATGTGGTAGGAAGAAAAGGAGGGCTGGTGTGCTGGGAAAAAAATAAAGCAAGGGTTGAGGGTGTTCCAGCTGGGCTGGGAAGATGTAAGATAAGAGCACCCAGCTCCTCGGGCCAAGTAGAAGATTAGACTCCTAATCTTAAAAGCTGAGGGAAGCCACTGCATTATTTAGTGTGTGAAAAGCTCAAGCCTATGGGACGTGATCCAGTTTGCATTTTGACAAAAACCCTGGGATTGCATTTGGGATAGAAAGGAGGGAATGTCAGGAGGGGATGGAGTTAAACCACCATGAAGACTACAGTAGAGGTGCAAGTGAGAGATGCAGTAACTTAGGCCAGGGATGCAATAACTACAGCAGAGGGGCAGAGAGGTTGGAGAGATACTAAGGGCAGAGCATCAGTGGCTGAATGGGATGTGGAGGGTAAGGGACAAGGACATATTTCGAATGATGATTCTGGCTGGGTGGCCAGCTGGGAAGCAGGACCACCCACTTTTTCTTTGATCAAATGTATCTCACACTTTCCTCTTTGCTCTCGGGCTGCTCCTCTACCTGTTGCTGTCCCCAAGGCTCCGTGTGGTGTCTCCTTTTATATGTGGCATTTATATGTGGCATATTCCTCCATTTATATGTGGCATTTCCATGTGGATGGCCAATAGGTTTCTCAGATTTAACACAGCCAAATAAAACTCTTAAATCAACCCCCAACATACATCCCCCAGTCTCTGCCATTTCAAGAAATGGCACTGTCATCCTCCATCCCACTGCTCAAGCTAAGGGTGTGGGAATCACCCTCTCCTATTTAATACTCACAGGTCCTATGACAGAAGCCCCAAAACACGCCCCAAATCTACCCAATTCTCCCCATCACCATCATTCCTACTGTAGTCTGACCACCACCCTGTCCTGCCTGCCCACCTGCAGCAGCCTCTACAGTCTCCCTGCTTCCATGTGTCCTGTACAGCCCACTGTCTGTCCGGCAGCTGGAGGGATCTTTTCAAACCAGATCATGCCACTACCTGTTTAGACCACACCATACTTTTCCTCCCATTGTGTCCCCTAGGACACAATTCAGGTCCCAGTTCTGGCTTTCCTGTGTGACCTGGCTGCTGCCTCCCTCTTTGTTCATCTCAGACCATCATTCCCTTCACTCTCTAGAGCACGCAGTGGAATTCATTAAGCTCCCTGTGAATTCTGAGATTTTGTTTCCACCTCAAGTTTCTCTCTGCCATGAATGCTTTTGCCACCTAATCTCTACATTTTGGCTCAGTTTTATTTTTACAAAAGCTTTATTGAGATAGAATTCACATACCTTACTATTCACTTCTTCAAAGTGAATAACTCAGTGGTCATTAGTGTTTTCACAGAGTTGAGCAATTATCACAACAACTGAGTTCAGAACATTTTCATCACTCCAAAAATAAACCCCACACCCATTAGCAGTCACTCCCTATTTCCCCTCTACCCCCTAGCCCAAGGCAAATCACAACCTACTTTCTCTCTGTATAGATTTACCTCTTTTGAACATTTCCCATAAATGGGATCATGTAATATGTGGTCTTTCGTGTCTGGTTTCTTTCACTGGCACCATGTTTTCAAGGTTCATCTACCTTTTAGCATGTACCACTACTTCATTCTTTTTCATTGCAAGGTGGCTCTTTTTGTCACTCACATCTCATCTTTGTCACTCATGTCCCCTATTCATGACCACTCAGAATTTCTTCAGCACTCTATTGTTGTAAAATCTGCCATCTGGTATTTGTCACTATCTTTTAGTTTATTTATTACCACGTTTACGTATTTGATTATCTGCCCCAAGTATCTAGAATAAAAACTCCACTAAGACAGGAATGAACTTTATCTTTCTTACTCAAATACTAGGTAGAAATGGCACCACCATAATGACCAAGTCTCACCAATCCCAAGGCAGAGCAGGTGTGGGGAAAAGCAGATCATCAGAACAGTTTTGGAATTTTGGCCATGTAGAATTTCAGGGGTCTTTGACAGCCCGAAGAGGGAATTACTAGTAATGGGTCAGGAGCTCAGATGAGTGATGTGTATTTGACTCATGTGCACAGAAGTGGTCACTGAAATGTGATCATAAAAGAATTGCCTAGGAGAGCCCACAGAGTTAGAAGAGAAGAAAGTCTGGGCTTGAGTCTTAAAAAATTTTGGTATTTGATAGTTAGGGAAAGAATGATATAAGAAAAGAAGATGGAAGCAGCCTGAGAAGTACAGAGAAAAGTAAAAGAGTCCAGAAGAGAATTATACAACAGATACCAAGAGAATCCAGCATGTCAAGGTGGAAGAAGTCAACAATATAGATGGCTAATTGCCGTGAAACTAGAGGAAGCTCTGAACAATATTTTTTAGACTTAGCAATGTGGTGAGCCTAGTAAGAGATATTTCAAGCATATGACAAGGCAAAGGTGGTTTTGAGTAGGTTTGGGGGTTGACTTGGTTAGCTAATGCTGTGTGGCAAATCACCCTAAAACTTAGTGGCTTAAAACAAATCCTTTTGTTCACAAATTTAGTTCGCAAATCTATATTTTGGGCAGAGCTCAGTGGGGGTGCTTTGTTTCTGCTCTGCTCAGTGTGGGCTGGGGCAGTTCAAAGGCTGGGGACCTGGAATCATCCAAAGTCTTCCTCATGGTTATGTCTAGTGTCTGATACTGGGAAGACTTGAACAGCGGGGCTGGAACAGCAGGTATTCTTGGGCATCTCTCCCAGTGTCCATGTGGTCCCTCCACATGGTCTTTCCCACATGGTGGCTTTGAAGATGCCAGACGTCTGACATGTTGGTTCAAGGCTCCCAAGATGTGTATTGAGACAGAGAGATAGAAAGAGGCAACATATTGTCTGTTATGACCC
The DNA here is from genome assembly GCA_004024845.1 of Tonatia bakeri. Classification (NCBI taxonomy): domain Eukaryota; kingdom Metazoa; phylum Chordata; class Mammalia; order Chiroptera; family Phyllostomidae; genus Tonatia; species Tonatia bakeri. Next base: position 6,186 of record PVIA01001255.1, read on the forward strand.
AATCTCAAAGGTCAGGCTGCAATACTCCACTACATTCTATTGGCTGAGACCATTATGAAGGTCCTCCCAGGACCCCATGTCTTGATGCGAGTGTCAACAGTACAATGTAAGAAGAGCATGAAAGATAAGATTTATCCTGGGGTTATCTTTGGAAAAGACAGTCTGCCACAGAAATGAATGGAAAGTGAGGCAATAGTGAGCAAAAATTTGGAGGATTGGTCGTGAGGGGTAAGAGGGAGTACATGTCCACAAATATGACATTAACTTTTTTTTAATGTGAGAGATCAGCATGTTTAAAGGCCAGTGGAACAGATTCATTTAAGGGGAGGTTAAATAAATAGGAGAGCAAAAGGCTCATCAGTTCACCTGCAAAGTGCCTGCAAAGATGGGAATTGAACCCCAAGTGTATGTGAAGAAGCCTACTTGTGGACAAATATCCAAAAGTGCTCCCTTGCACTCCTGAGGCTGAAGATGGCTCCTGCTTCCTCTGTGCAACAGATGTGCTCACTTGCTGGGAGCACATGGGAGAAGGGAGGTCAGAGGCTTGAGAGGGTGACTAAACTGAAACATGACCTCTGGGGAGTTGGAATTGCTCTCACACTGTGGCAGGGACAGGTCCGCCTCGGGTTGGTCATCAGGAGCCCATATGCCCTGTGGTAAGGGTCCCTAACACTACTCAGGGCACGAGCTCACGTAGGAGGAGACCCATCCAGGGTTGAGGCTTAGTCATATGTTTATAAAAAGATGCTGGAAGAAGAGCATTTAGTGTGTAGTGATGGTATGATTGAAAAAATGAGTCCTGGAATGTAAACTAGATAAGGAGGAAGTGATGAAAAAAGAGTACCTGGAAGGAAGAAGAGGGGGCAGTGCTGCAGGTTCTGATGCCATCAAAGGACACTCAGAGTGGTGAGCCAGGGGAGCAAGCCAACAGGTGGTGGAGTTACTGTTTTGTTAAGTTATGATGAGTTCTGGAATTATGGCCATGGGAGAAGGTGGCTGAGGTCAAGTGCAGGAGATCGACAGAGAGAAGGAAGTTGAGAGCCAGACAAGCCAGCATATGAGAAGGGTGCTAAAGTCCCCTAAGGTGCTGGCAGCATGGAGGGGTGAGAAAGACACCATCAGGGTCTGCGTCTTCTGAGAATAAAATCATTGTACAGTAAACACTCACTGCTTTACAATAATAGTGGCTTTCCAAACAAATCAGAAAATCTTTATTGAATGCCAATTGTTTTCACAGCATTTTACTAAACACTATGAGGAGACATAAGAATGCAAAAATGTTTTAATAGAGGTTCAAGACTATAAAAGGCAGCACAAAGTAGTGCAATCAATTGTCAATAATTGCTCTAGGAGATTTACAGAAGAAAGCAATTAATTGGGAAGGATGAGGCAGAATTGGGTTTATAGAGGAAGAATATGGATTTGAAATGGTTCTAGAGGAGCAAATAAAATCTAAGTAGGTAAAGAGAAATTGGGAGAGCACTTCAGGCAGATGGAGGCTAGAGCAAACACCCCTATTCATGATTTGTCTGAGTTTAAAGATGTTTTCCCTTAGAATCTTTAAAGCACTCATAAATGATTATACCATTAATGCAAATGATATGCAGTACCTTCTCTTACTGGTGATCTAAGCCTACAGTTTGGGACCAGGCTTGAGTTACAGTTCATCTCTCCCATTTACAACACTGTCTATAAATCAACCTTATCTGAGATAAAAAAAAATTGTAGGTTCATGCAAAATACCAATAAATGATAAGCCCACCCCCAGGTCCTGCCAACACTGGGGCCCAACTACAGGTAATGGTATAGTATTTAGATGCAGGAAAAGGAAAATCTATGAAAGAAATGCCATTTCATTAAATGAACATGAGGTTTGCGTGTGAACAAGTAACAACACACTGTCTTTCTGCCTTCGGATCCTCCTAAGAATATACTTCTGCCAAAAGAGTTGCTGTGGAGATTAACACAGTATTCCAACATCCTGTAGGTCATCCTTACCGGTAGAGTTGGCACAGTGTGGTTTTCAAATAAAATATCAACAACTGCTCTTTAGCATCAAATGTCAACATGTCCTCAAAGATAGCTTAACTCATGGGTTTTCGTTTTCACAGAACCATAGCATCTCAGGTTAGAGGGGACCTTAAATGTCATCTATTTCAACCTTATGTATCTCTTAGATGCAGGTATCTGACTGGAATATCCATCCCCAAGGTTTTGTGAGGTGGCTCAATCCTTCATTTGTTGCTGCTTCACAGCTGTACAGAAAGTCCTCTAACCCAAGCCTCTGCCGTATCCCCATCCTCTGCTTCTGGCCATTGTGACTCTGGGTAACAGCCAAAGTCCACACTCCATTCTCTCTGAACCCCCAAGCCCATGACTCTGACATCTGTTAAAATTAAATACAAAATAGAGACCAGACTTGAAAATTCCCTGAGCACACAAAACTACTTACACCACAGAAGCAAAACTAAATCTAGCTTACTTCATGCACATGAGCCAAATTTAACTTATTTACTGTAATTGCTTCTGCTAACCGGAAGAGAAAGCAGTCACACTTGTAAACGTGGTGTAATAACTTCAGCCACTCCTCTGTCCTCTGGAAACCCCCAATGTAATAACCAGCCTTTGTAAAGGTTAAACAACTAAAGTTTTCACTTTAGAAGCCATCCTGTAACCTCAGGCCTCTGAGCTCTGCATCAGTTTTGGTTTCGAAAGCTCCCAGTTTGCAAACTATTGTTATATGTACAATCAATTCCTATTAAATACTATTTTATTGATCTGGTGGTTTTCGTTTTCCTATTTCTGACACCATTTTAAGTCCTGACTTAAAAATCCAAACTCTGTTCACTGACGCCCAGCTCTGAAGCCAGGTATTCACTTCTCCACATCTGCCTCCTTTGTTTCTTCATTATGTGCCCCTTTCTCCCTTTCATATCACCAAAGTAATACATAAATTCATCACAGAAAATTTGACATATGCAGGTAGGAATTTTTTAAAATGGCAATCCCCCTCTTCCCGCCCCAGTGTGGGTCGTCATGTCAGATTCTTCCCTTGCAAGTACTGGCATATGATCACAGGTGTACGTACACACACGCATCCTTTTCAAATAGAATCATGCAGTACCGTCTGCTTTACAAAACTGCCTTTTCCAACGTATGTTGTGAATGTTCTCTTTCCCTGAAGTCCCAGCCATCTGTAGGATGAACTGCAGCAAAGAGCACCTGGGTTCCCCAAGTGAGCTGTTCCCGCTGGAGCCCCACAGACGGTGATCCTGTCACTCTGGCCCTGCCACTCCTCGGCAGCCGTGAGGGCAGGCCTGGGCGGCGGCAGTGACATCACGGACCTTGGCAGGCTGTCCGCCGTCCTTTGTGTATGTGCTCCAGGAAGTCAACACACTTCCCAAAGGACATGGCACTTACACATATATAGAATGTTATGAATTGTGTCCTCTCTCCAGAAAAACTCATATTTTTTGACTCTTTGCCCGAGCATACCTTTATTGATTTTTTTTTTTTTGAGACAGAAAGAGAGAAACATTGATCAGCTGCTTCACTTACGTGCCTCGACTGGGGTCCAAACCCACAATCTAGGCAAGTGCCCTGACTGGGAATCAAACCCAGACCATTTGGCTCAGGGGATGAAGCTCCAACCAAGTGAGCCACCCAGCTAGGGCCAGAAAAACTTGTATCTTTAAATCCTCAGTACCTCAGTGAGAATGACTTTGAAGATAGGGCTTTTAAAGAGATAATTAATTTAAAATGAAATCATTAGGGTGGGCCTTCCTCCAAGGTGGCTGGTGTTCTTATCAAAAAAGGAAACTCAAACACACACACACAGAGGGCACACCACACAGAGAAGATGGCCATCCACAAGCCAAGAAAAGAGGCCTCAGAAGGAACTAACCCTGCCAACACCTTGTTCTCAAATTTGCAGCCTCCAGAACTGTGAGACAATAAATTTCTGCTGTTTAAGCCACCCTGCTTGTGGTAAATTGTTATGGTGACCTGAGCAAACTGATGTGCAGCAGAAGGTCAACTCCTCAGAGACAGAACATTAAATGATTTATTTATCCAGTCTCTGCTCCCTGCTCAACAACAGGGATCCAAATTCCCCTCCTGGGACAGATTTCTTTACTTTAGGCCATTTTCATTTTGGGAAATTTAGACCAGTCCAGTGGAGAACATGAATTCCATTCTGCTTCAGTCCTCTCTGCTACCCCAGGATTGCTGGAAAGGTCTGGGACTAGAAAGAGGGTGTGTCAGCCTCTGAAGTACCTCTCTCCTCATCCTCCGTGACCCAACTCCTTAACCCTCTGAGGTTGGGCGATGGGGAGCACAAGAGGCAGAAAAGCAGGATGGGGTGTGCTGGGAGAGAAGGCAGAGGTTGTCACTAGAGGATGTCAGTGCTGGGAGGGGCCCTGACCTCATTTTGAGTCCCTTGGAACAAGGTGTGGCTAGTGGCCTCACCAATGTGGTGGCCACTAAACAGGCTGTTTGCCATGCAGTTTTTCTAGGGAAATGCCCCCTGTGATACTAAGGACCTCCTCACCCCCTGGAGAGGGCCAGTCCTGTCTCCCATTGGCTCCACCAGGTCTCTGTACCTACGAACACACTGGCCAACTTACCTTTTAAACCCAGGTCCACCAGTCACCAAAGCCTGTCTCTTCTGCCCTGCCAGGAAAGAACCACCCATCAGATACTATCCAGGGGTGTCTAACCTGCAGGCCACAGGCCTCATACAGCCCAGGATGGCTATGAATGCAGCCCAACACAAAATCATAAATTTACTTAAAACAGCATGAGTTTTTTTTGTGATTAGGTGTCACAATATATTTAATATATTACCCAAGACAACTTTTCTTCTTCCAGTGTGACCCAGAGACCACAAAAGGTTGGACCCCCTGCCAGAGGATTCGGATGCTGGCTCCTGGCAAGGCCCTGAGAATAAGAGCCAAAGAACTGAGGGTTTCTATAGGTACCAGAGTTGAAAAGTCCTAGTACACAAAGCATTAAGGAAGGTGGATATAAGTGAGAGGCTTCTGGCAGCTCTGTGGGTGGGAAAGAGGACCTTAAACAGGCCCAGTTATTCCAAAGCATGGACACAGAATCTGGCTCATGCTTACAGAAGAGGGAACTTAGCATAGGTTTCCCAGGTCAGTGCTTCTCAAAATACCTCCTGACCAGCAACATTGGGGAACTTGTTGGAAATGCCAATTGCCAGGCTGCCCCAGGCCTTATGAATCAGAAAAACTGCATAGGGCTCGGCAGTCTGTGTGTGAACAGGTCCTCGGCACAGCTGCTCCAGGGATCTTTCCCTGGCTGCACCAACATGGTGCTGTATCTACCGCTAAGACCACCCTGCCAGGCCAGCCTGCCTGGGCTGCTAACAGGACTCTGCCTCTCTCCACAGGCAGAGAGAGTAGATTAATACACTGGGGTTTGTGGGTGCTCTAAATCTTCCCAGAGCAAGGCAGAGAACAAACATATAAATAAGACTGCATGCTCCTCAGCCACGATGGCCTCACTACAAATCATTGGCTGTGAAATGCAACTAGTAGAGAAATGTTGTTTTGACAGCTTCTTACATTCCCTGCCTAAGGAAAAATACTGAAACACCTGTACCACCGCCCTTCCCCTACTCCCACCACCACCCCCTTTTCCCCAGCTATTTAGCAGTACCACGAAGGCCAGGCAGAAAGAGCTTGACACAGAGCCCATGGCTCCAGAAGGCCAATGTTCTGAAGGGTCTAACTCCCCTTGCCCATGACACTCAAGATGCTGTTCCCCTGACTACAACCCCCATCACCCCTACAAACACTTTCTGGGACCTTGCTATCATGCCATCATTCTACCATTCTATTGAGTTATCTTTCTTTCTACCTAGTTATTCCATCTGGCTATCATTCCATCTAGTGAGAGCCTTTTCTGACCTGACATCATGCTAGCACCTTCCATACTTTATCTCTGTCATTTCTTACAACAACCCTATGTGATAACTGGTATCATCCTCCTTTTTACAGGTGAACAACAAGGCTCAGAGCAGTTGAGTCACTTCCCACAGTGAGTATCTATCTCCACAGTCTGTTGATTATAGCAGGTTGTCTATTTTGTCTTAATCTCTTGACCTTATTTCAGGCTTCTGGGCTTAATTCTGTCTTTGCCTAGAAGAGAAGGGTATGAATGAGGTATTTTACAGCTGGATTTAGGTGTGTGTCTATGTCAAGCTGACCTATCTTCTGGTCTTGTTCTCTGTCAAGGTTCTCAGAGCATGGCCCCAGACCACCCACATCAGCATCACCTGGGAATATGTCAAAAATGCAAATCACCCTTGACCTGCTGAATGAGAAAAGCTGGAGGTAACACTGAGAATTTTCCCATGTAATCCTGGTGCTACTCAATTTTGAGAATCTGGGCTCCAGATTGCATTCCTATGAGTAACATTGACAGGTATCAATTGTCTAGAAAATCATGAAAATCTGCCACTACAGGTACAGTCAAGACCAGGGAGAAAATATATTAAATTCACCATAAATCATTCGGATCTGTCGAAAATTGGTAGCTTAGCTAGAGCTTTATTTGTTCTATTACTGAATAATTGGGGTCGGTGAAACACGGTTTTGCTCCAACCAGGAAAGGGCGACAATTAGATTATGAATTTCTAAGAGGAAGTACTATGCCCTATTGTAGCTGGAGTTAGCAGATGAGCAGCAACGTGTGTGAGCTACAAAAAAGCTACTGCTTCACCTCTACCCCCCACATTTCCCATACAGGTCTCTCTTTGGTCCATCCTATGGGAAAACACCCAGGGAAGGGAATACCAGGAAGTGTAGTTCAGCCAGGCCATGGTGAAATATCACCAAGTCATTACACCCAGCTTTCAAGTAAGCTGAGTCTATTAGGACTCACCAGGTGAGCTTTCATAAGGGATTTACAGCTACCTTCTGAACAAGTGCACCAGTTTGGTACAAAGCTGGGGGCCACACTCAAAGGGAAGAGGTAACTACAAGCTCAGGATGTGGGTATATGTCTCATAAGCTTCACAGGCAAGCTGCAAAGGCTTCTGCTCTTGAGCTCTGTGCTGACTGGCCTGCAGTGAAAGGATCATTCAGAAAAATCTCTATTGGGTTTTGAAAGTGCAAGGTCTCAGCAGAATAGGCACCAGCCCCTTCTGCAATGATGAGAGACACAGTGGTGATCCTTGACATCAGACACCAGTGGTAGGCAACATGTGTCCCAAAAGCAGCCTGGCTGAGTGTGGACAGCTGTGCCTGTGGTGGCATTTCATGTGTCACAGCAACTGGAGACATCACGCAGGAGGAGAAGAGGACATGCAAGGCATCATGTTGGTAGCCCAGAGGACTGACAGCAGAGATCCTACCTGGGAGGGGCATAGTCAGGACCATGGACAAGTCCTCAGGGAGCTTTCCCAAGAGCCACAACGTGTGATTGACACCAGGGACCAAGTTTTAACCATGGGACCATCCGGTGTTACAATGGCCTAGAAAACATGAGTTAGATTCACTAGAACATGGAAGCACACCAGGTGGCAAAACATCTGCAAGGACAGGCCTGCTTGGTTGAGAAGGGATTCACTTCAAAGGAGAAAGAATATGGCTCCATCAGTGTTCAGGAGGATGTGACACCTCTCACAAAAGCAGCTCTGTTATAGCATTTCTGTTTGAACACTTTCTTGAAAAATGGCTGGAGTGGCCACGAAGTGGACCCTGTTGCCTGAGAATATCAGAGCAACCCTTGACTCAGGCACCATTAGAAACTCTTCAAGCCTGGCCCACGCAAAAGCAATTATGTTATTCATCTGAACATGAGCTTGACGCCATCTCTGCAAACATAATCTTAGATTATATAATCTCTGGACGTTTCTACTGATATTTAATCAACTTCCTATTTGCAAATAAATGAGTTTTTAGCAAGAGAAACTCATCCTCTAAGTCTGAATTAGGGAGACTACTTTCTCACTAACCAGATGGAAAGAAAAGGTCTGTGCTGTTTATCAGTCACTAATTCTCTTGTCTGGATCACCAGTTAACTACTTGAGTGTCATTTGAAGCTGGGCTGAGCTGTAATCAAGGCAGCTTTCTCAACCTATCATGGTCCTTTTCTCTGGGGCATCTTCCGAGAATCTATTAAGACCGAGCCCACTTGAAGCCATGTGTGCTGAGCAACACAGTGAAAAACTGGGTGAAAAAAAATAACTTGCTGCTTTTACCTTACTTGAAACATTTTTTTTTTAATTGAAGTACAGAGAGTCAGTGATATAAATGGTTACCCTGGGCTGTGCAAAACCCATCTCATAAAACCACTGGTCTTGAACTCAACTGGAAAAGACAGCTTCTAGTCTTATATAAGATGCTACTAATAGTGAGTTCTTCCAAAATCTGCCTAATTAGTGTGGGCAGCATAGAGGAGGTAGAAACGGTGAAGTTTGTCTAATGGTTACAATGCATATTTCAGGAAAATGCAGAAATGGGGAGTGATTTGGTCTCTGAGATGCTTCTATTGTATCATTTCTCCTTCCTCATCAGGCAGAATTCTGAGTTGCAACACACAGACCCTAGCAGTTCAGCAGAACAGGAATGTATTAAAGGAGGCCCTAACCCAGGAGCCATTGGGTCATGCTAGAAACAAAATGTCTTTCAGAGTTTTCTCCTCCCTGACACTGAAATGGATTTCCTGTGGTACCACCTTCTCCCTGCCCCAAGCTTTGCACAGGTGAACCTGATTGGAGAAGCTGGCTCTTGTGGTTGGCCCTAGTTTCAAGGGATGTGGGCAGGTGAGTTTCTGTTGGACCTTAGGAAGACACGATGCATGGTGGAAACTCCCCCAAACAGTGCTAGGCAGCCACCACACAGGAAGACAGTGTGGGACACCCTGTGTGTTCTTACCTTTCCTGGCCCTTACCACTCTATGTTTGGAGGAGGCAAAATATAGGCTGTGGCTATTTAAATCTCCAACCTCTAGAACACATACCGGAATTGGGTAATTTCAGCTGTAAATCCTACATCCTCTAAATGTTCAGAGCCAACTGCAGGGTAGGTGCAGTAAGTACCTCTGTAAATAGTGTCCATAAGATTCTCCATAAATGAAGATCTCTTTTATTGTATCCAGTTATATGTGTTCATTATGGTCTTCCACACTTCTGTTGAGCAGCAATAACACCCAGCTGAAACATTCAGTCGCTCAGCATTCAAGAGCAGAGGGAAGGAGGGCCGGTCACGTGGTGATAGCTGGAGACCCCCCCTTCCCTGCTGGTCCCTCTGTAGCTCCCAGAGCCTCCTCATTCCACCCTGTGGAATCTCAAGGATGTCACTCAAAAACCATGCAACTTTATGATCCCTATGGTCCCCTTGAGGGCTCTGATTCTATGAGTCTCGAACTCTCACCCTAGATGCAAACTTCTCAGCCTCAGCACTATTGACATTTTGGGCTGCATAATGCTTTACTGTGGGGCCATCCTGTGCATTGTAGGAGGTTTAGCTGCATCCCCACCCTCTAACCACTACATGCCAGCAGTATACCTAGTTGTGATGGCCAAAAATGTCACTTTACATTACCACATGTCCCCTGGGGGACAAAATTCTCCCCCTCCCCCTTGAGAACCACAGTCCTAGATTAATTCAAAATTCTATTAAATGTCTCATTCCATTTCTTCAGCATTCTCATCAACTTATGGCTTTTCCTCATTTATTTAAAAAAATACAGTTTCCTTTTAAGCTAGCAATAAAGCACTTGCTTCTGCTATTCAGGCGATTTGCAAGCCAGTATTTTTATATTCTATTGGCCCTCTCCATAATTTTTGTTCTTTGAAAGCCATGCATCTTTCCATTTAATTGTCCTTTTTGCTATCTGTATTTCCCCAGGAACCCAGGACCTCAAGCTGGGAGGCTTGGGTAATACAAAGCCCATCACTGTCAACACCTCACTCTATTCCACTCCCACACCTAAAGCCTGAAACACAAATCTCCAACTACAGCAACCTTCCTTTCACTCATATTCTCATTATTCCCTTCCACTGGGACATAAACCCCAATCAGTCAAGTGACTCATTGGTTCCCAATCAACACAGACCATTAAGTGAAAAGGACCAACCAGGACATGAAAGAAAATTATGATGATAACTATGATGATGAAAATGTTAATAATTAATTATTAGTACCAGTGTTAGAGCTAACACTTACACAGTAATGCTTACTATGAATTGGATGCTTTGCATATTTCCCAAGAACTTAAGACTTTGTGTGTGTGTGTGTGTGTGTGTGTGTGTGTGTGTGTATCTCCCAAGAACATTGGGAAGATTTGTCCAAATGTGGGAATGGATAAGAAGTTCCTGTCCATGCAGCGCTGGGTCCAGCCCAGCACTTGAGAATTAGTTAATTAATTAATTCAAAATTAATTTAGGACTGTGCGTACAAGGAACATGTGCCTTTGAGTGACTTTCTGTTGAGGAGGCTATTTTACAGCTCTGTAGCCAACTGCTGTGCCTGCTATAACAAATCACCACAAACTCAGTGGCATAAAACAACCGAAATTTATTTTATGTCAGTTCTGGAGACCAGAAGTCTGAGATCGGTTTCACTGGGCTGAACCTGTGGCACCTGCGGGGCTGCACTCCCTCCCCACTGCAGCAAAGAATCTGTTCCCTGCCTGTGCCGGCATCTGGTAGTGGCCAGCATTCCTTGGTGGGTGGTCACGTTGCTCTGCTCTCTGCCTCTGTGGTCACACTGCCTCCTGTGTGTGTGCACATGCCTGTGCATGCACGCCAAACCTTCCTCTGCTTCTGTCTTATAAGGATGCACATAAATGGTGATGGAAAGAGACTTGACTCGGGGCAGTAAACACACAATATACAGATGATGTATTATAGAATTGTATACCTCAAACCTACAGAATTTTATTAACCAATGTCACCCCAATAAATTCAATAAAAAATGATACAGATGATTCCATTTAGAGCCCAGCAGGATAATCCAGGATAGTATTTCATCTCAAAATCTTTAATTTAATGACATCTACAAAGCCCTCCTTTGCCATATAAAATAACAGTGAAAGGTTCCAGAAATTAGAATGTGAATATCTTTGTGTGGAAGTGAGGTTAGAGGTGGGGGGCATTATTCAGTCTCCCATCTTAGGGGTAGCTGTTGCATTGCAGAAAGCTGAGAATAGTGGAAAGGCTATCTGTAATGAATTATTTATGGTAAAAAATATAAATCTCTGTAAATCAAACTTTCATTTGACTAGACTTAACATTTTATTGATTCTTCCATGATTTAATAACTTGAATAAAATGTTATGTTTTCACTTTATATTCTCATGCAAGACATGATTTTACCTTTTTGAAAATTCTACTTCAGTGATATTAACTCATTAATCTTCACAAGTCCATGAGCTAGGTGCTGTGATAAATCTCCATTTTAAAGGTTATAAAACTGAGTTCCAGAGAGGATAGGAGAATTGTCCAAGGCCACATGGCTGGGAAGGATGGTCTGGCTGGCGGGCCCCCTGTACTGTATTGTCCTAATGTGATGGCTGAACTAAGTGACCTGTAATGTACCATTAGGCTGGCTTTGCCATGAGTCCATCAAAGCTTCTGTTTGCTTCGGGAATTCAGTAAACATGTTCCACAACAACCACATGGAGTACAAAGCATGGGGCAGCCTCTCTGAGCGCAGACTCGATGATGAGCCTGGTCGAGGAGAATTGGGTTGTTGTGCTCCTACTTCAGAACACAATCATAAAATTCAAATATTAGGAGTGAGCCAACACACATATGCAAACTGGAAAATAAACATCTGTGATGGGAAAGCGTTATTTGTTGTTTACGATCCCCAAAAGATGCAAAAGATGGAGCGCTGGAAGTGTCCTGTGCTGAAAGGAAAAATGGGTTTGAGAACCAATCAGAAAAGCAGAGCTGATGTGCTTAGCATAGGAGAAGAAATATAGAAAGTTTTGGAGGAGGAAGAGAGAGGAACCAGGAGCCAATGAGGAAATTGAAGGGTAGAAGCAGACATTTAACAGCAATTTTAAGGCTTACTGTGGCAGGTGACATACATGGCTTCCTCTACTATCTCTTGCATTAATCGCCTGTAAAACCTACTTTACATAAAACATGCTTTGTGGGGCTGGACTTGTTATTTAAAGATACAGTGCTGAGTCCTATTTCTAGAAGGACAGAGGGATAGGAAAGAAGCTGCCCATGGGGCCCAGTCACGTTGGAGTTACACATAATTTATTTGAAAACTACATGTATGCTTTCCAAAATGTCTAAAGGATTCACTATGGTTTGAGGAATCAGACTTGGCAGGATTTCAGTACATTACTGCATCTCAAATTTAATGAACTTGCATGACATTTTTTACAAATTTTAAAAAAGGTAAGAGGGAGAAATAATGATCCATCTTTACAAAAAAAATGATACTAACCCAAATATTACTCAATATGCAAAACATGTACTCTCATTCTCTGAAGTACAAGAACCAAATCGCTGACTTAGTCTGTGACTCCCCATCACTTGTTCTCATAATGTTCAGTTCCTCTGGGCACCTTTCAGTTACCAGATTCTCTGGTCTATTCATTTTCTGATCCTGTTTAAATCTCTGCCTGGGTTGTGATTTTTATATCATCTCCCTCCTTCTGCTTGGATCAGCTGTTTAATTTCAAAAAGCCAGCAGTTTAAAAAGTTTTTCCTCCCTGAGTTTGAGTCTGAACAACCAAAGAGAGAGACCTACGAAGACTCCAGATGGACAACACCAGGAAAAGGACTTTTGATTAAAGCTGCTCCCTTCAACTTGGCTTCTGCTGGTGTTTCACCTCCAACCACAGGAGAGACCAAAACTAACCAACCAACCAATCAACCAAACATGCCCCCTGAATTTAATGCTGTATTCCTACCTTCCCTCTTATTTTTGGGAATATATCATTGATATTAATTTCCTAACTAAACTACAATATTAAATTTAAGGGTAGTGCATACCTTAAGACCAACATTTTTTCCCATTGGACAAAATCTTTCATTGCATGATGAAGTCCTGTTGGTTGTCCATTTCCTGGCCTATCTTCAAAGGCAACAAACACTAGCTGGTATTACTGGCAATCACTTTAGGTGACAGGTATTACTGTTATTTTTTTCCAGCTTTATTGAGATATAATTGACATACAGCACTGAGGAATTTGAAGGTATACAACATGATGATTTGATACCTGTATATATGTATTGTGAAATGACCACCGAAGCAGGGTTAGTTAACACCTCCATCACCTCACATCATTATCATTTCTTTTTTGCAGTGAGAACATTCGAGATCTACTAACTCAGCAACTTTCAAGGATACAATACTTGTTGACTGGAGTCACTGCACTGGCACTGCTGTCAATTTACAAATGAGGGGTCTGACACTCAGTAACTTGCTCAAAGTGACATAGTGGAGCCAACATTTGAACCCAGGCCCCTCGAACTCCAGAACCTTCTTTTACACTGTTTCTTTATCCATCCTCCCTCCAGGACACTGACCTCCCAGTGATTCCTGGAAACTGATTCTGCTTTCCACCCCAGAGCCTTCAATGACCATTCCCTGAGCCCAGAATATTCTTCCTCCTCTCCCATCTCTTTGCTTATTTGACCCTTACTACCTGCCATCTCTACTTCAATGTCCCCATTTTGAGGACACCTTCCCCAATCACCTCCTGTCACCGCATTCTTTACCAGCACAGCACTCACCTCAGATTTCTTAAGAGGCAGTAACTTCTATTTTGGCTTATAATTATGACCCTGAACCCAACAAACAATAATAGCTCAATAAATTTTTATTGAATAAATGGAAGAATAAATGAATTATAGACTACAAGGTGGATAGATGGAAGAATAAAAGTAGCCCCAAATGGAGAAGGCAAAGTTCACTGGCACAAGGACAGACACTGCAAGCTCTCTTGTCCAGATGGGAGGAGCATGGAACAGGAAGAGTTGTAGGGATACTACCTATTATATCAAGAATGCCCCAGAACATACCCCAGTCTCGCCACGTACCAAGTCATTAAACCAGATGCAAGGCCCGGCTGGTGCAGACACGAGGCTGGTGTAGGACGCCCTGAATAGTTTCGCCCATCTGTGTAGATACTGGCCAGTATACTTCGGCTCTGAGACTCCTTGGTCCCTGTCATAGCCATCATCCATGTCTGATTTTCCCAGAATTTTAATTTTAGGTTTCTGCATAGACTTTGGGATCTTTCTTTGGGTTTCCTTGTTCTCTGCTGTCTAGAGTGGAACTCTATGCCTAAGATTCAGGCCCCCAAAACCTCAAATCTATCTCCCATCACTAAGCTGGTAGCTCACCAGGCCAAGCCCTGCCAGGAGAAGGGTTAAGATTAGTAGGATTCTGATGCAGAAATGACTTTAAAGTTCATTTTTTTCTCAAGCACACACCTCTTGTGTAAAACAAGATGTTTCTGTACTTTAGATAACAAATAGAACTTCTTGCCTTTGTGTTTTTAATGACTATAGCCTCCATTACCCCAAATTAACCCAATTATTTTAAAAGAGTAATGCTTTTTTATGCAGACAATTGGCATTTACTCTCCCATGGGTCTTATATAAATAAAAACCTTTTTAGAAACACAGGGTCCTCCTAATCTATAAGACAGTATAGTTGACATGCAAATGGCTCTAAGCCATGTTGCCTAATCCCACCCCAGCCCCTTTCCAGTCAGACAGCAGTGCCTGGGTTGGAAAAGAACAAATTTCTAACTTCTTTATGGATGCTGCCATTATTGAGGTCTGCACAAGAACTGCTTAGATACAAAACTTGAAAGAGGGAATAGGCTTGAAGAAAAGAGAAAGTAGGTGAATAGAAAGCAAGGCAAGAGCTATGCTTTCACTGAGCAGCCTAAATGAGATAAGGAAGCTGTTCTGGAAATTCATTCCCATGTATGTTGGGCTCTAGTGGTTTAGACACAGAAGGAGGAGACGGAGCTCTGTCCCATTCGTATGTGGTCCACCACACAGTCATCTTGGGGAGAGTGAAGTCTATCAAAGCTTATATGTAAATAAGTACAGTTGACAAACTCTCAAGAGAGCAAGATCAGTAGGTTTAGTTAAGTTTCTTTAAAGCTTTTCTTCTTTATGTGATGTTGTAACTCCAGAGCTAGGGTGTTTAGGAGGCTAGAGACAACAATAGTTAGGGAAGTGAAACAATCAGAGAAGAGAGCAGTCTTCTCTCTGTCTCTTATTGGTCCCCCAGCACCAGGGTTCTGGGGATCTTCATGATATCAATGGACTTGGTGGGAGTCAGGATTAGCACATAAAAGGACTGCCAAGGAGTGTTCCAATCCTTGTTTTTTTTTATTCCCACAAGGAAACAGGCAAGAATGAAAAGATAATTTCCCCAGCAAATCTTTGTGGACTGAAGGTTATGCTGGGAAAGGGGGAAAGGAGAGTCAGTAAAATAGCTTCTTTTTGTTTTAAAGGTGTTTCTCAAGAAACCTTCCACTCCACCCTTGTTTAGAGGTTAGGTCGATTGTTAGCATGGTGGGAGAGGAGGGAGAGTAGGAGGATGTCTCTTGATGAAGACTCTCTCCCTTGACCAAACTTTAGTTAGGTTCCTCTGAACCCTCTTCTTCACCAGGCCTTGGCCTTGACCTTCTCTGTCTTTTTGCTGAGTTCCATTTCAGTAAGGATCCTGCAAAGTCAGTTTAAAGAAAACCCCCCACCCTTCATATCTAATCAAGTTCCTCACCCCTTACTCTTGATGTCTAAGCACTAGGCCTGGGCTTCAGCAAGAATCTGGTTAGGTCAGATCACTAGTTCCCTCCCATCCTTGATGTTCTCTTGGAAAAATATTTCATCCATTGACCCCGTCATGCTCCTTCTTGGCTATAAATCCCCGCTGTCCTTGTTGTAGTCAGAGTAGCGCTTGATCTCTCTCCCCTATTACAAGAGAGTTAGCTTCCATTGCAATAGGCTTGAACAAAGTCTTCCTTACCATTTTGACAAGTGTCATAAATTTTTTAATGCCTTTAATGGAGGAGATAAAATGGCTGGGGGTGGGGATGAGCATCGTGAAACTGAAAGGATCTCCACTACAACAGGCCCCCTTATATGCAGTTCCACCTTCTGCAGTTTCGGTTACCCACAGTTGACCACAGTCCAAAATTACTAAATGAAAAGTTCTAGTAACAAACAATTCACAAGCTTTGAATTGCACACTCTTCCAAATAGTGGGACGAAATCTTGTACTGCTCTGCTCCATCCTGCCTGGGATGTGAATTGTGCCTTTGTCCAGTGTATCTAAGCTGTATGTGCTATCTACCTGTTAGTCACTTAGTAGCTATCTTGCTCATCAACTGTCCCTGTATCTCAGTGCTTGCATTCAAGTTATCCTTATAGTAGCCTAAGGCTACATCACAACACCTACATTATTCACCTTACTTTATCTTATCACATGGGCACTGTATCATCTCACATCATCACAAGAAAAGGACTGAGTACAGTATAAGATACTCTGAGAAAGAGAGATCACATTCAACTAACTTTTATTGCTGTTATAATTATTCTATTTCATTATTAGTTATTGTCGTTAATCTCTGACTGTGCCTACTATATACCTTAAACTTTGTCATAGGAATGCATGTATAAGAAAAACGAGTTTATATAGTGTCTGTTATGATCTATGGTTTCATGAACCCATGGGGGTCTTAGACCATGTCCTCCAAGGACAAGGGGATATCCTATTCTATAGGGAGATCTTTGTCCTGGTCTCCACAGTGCCCCAACAGAGAAGGGCTGCTCAGATGCCTTTGGAAGGCTAAGCAGTAGAGAGAATCCTCTGGATCCACACAAGGGGTATATCTGTAACCCAGAGCAGCTCCTATCCCCATGGGCTCTAATGCTCTGCTTTCCCAGGATTTCAGCATCCTTGACAAAGTGGGTGGGAGCAGGGGAGCCAAATGATGGTGTTCCCAGACATGAAGCTGATTAAGCCAGTTTTCAATTGATCCAAAAATTAAAGATATGCATCGTTGCTTATCCCAGTGGATCACAGAAAAAGTTCATAGCAATTATATAATAAATAACTCAGGCCAGTTGGGAAACCTGTCAGAGAGAGTGCCAAAATGAGGGAACCTGCTGGGAATGACACTCTAGAATAAGACATAGAATGATGGTAAAGGGCAGAGAACCAGGAGGGGCTCAGCAAGGGGCTGGTCGGGCAGCCCAGCTCCAAGGAGGGAGGCGGCAGCGTCAGGCAACCATGTGAGAAGCACTCGTTCCCCCAAGGCTATGTTAATGAAGGTCCCATTTCTGCCTTTGTATGTTAATTTCAATGATGTATATTTATGCCCCACTGAGCAAAAAGGATATTGAATTAATACACACATGAAAGAAAACCATAGCTCTCAGCAGTAATTCTCCAAATACTCTTCAAAAACCTTTAGATGAAGGACTGCTTTACTCAGCTTCTAAGAAATCTTTCTATTATCACCTCCCTAGTTTGAATACTTACCATGAAGTCTTGGTTTAGTAATGAGAAAAGAGTGTAGTAGGTCAATAATTTAGTTTACAACTCCTCCTGCTTAAGAAAAATAAAAGGCCTATTCCTACATTCTCTCTCCATTTTTTTTTCCACTTAGATTGCTTTTTAAGTGTTTGTCTAACATCTGTGAGATAATATTTCCAATGTTCAAGGTGAAGTTTGGATTTGGCTTTCTCTTGACACAAGTCTATGGTGTCATCTGTTAAGATCTGGAAAAATAGGGTGATGATGTTCTGACCAATGCATTCTCAATGCCTGGGTTTCAGCCATAAGAATGAGAAGTTTTCAGGAATGTGAAATTTGATATCTCTCTAATTTCCCCTATAAACCAAAATTAATTTTAAGTAATAAAGAATTTTTTGAAAACATTTATTTGAGCAAAAAGGAGCTGCAGCCCAGGAACCTCAGATTCAGGTAGCGACCTACATTGTGTTCCACCAAGACAAAGGGGAGGCTATCTTTTACAGCAGAAGTTCCCACCCAGATTTTTCACTAGGTCTTTTTTATGTAAATAAGATATCCAAATTCATACAGTTCTGAGTGGTTGGTGTATATATACAAAAAAGGATGCAATTTGTGTAGTTCTGAGTGGATGGTGCAGGTCTTAGTCCATTGGTCAAAAGAGGAAGGCAGCAACTCCCTTAGGATAGTTGATTCAGGTGGTGTAAGTGAGCAGGGCGTGCTGTGGGAAGCCAAGAGTTCAGTCTGCTGCTCCTCTCAGTATGCAAAGTATGTGAGGAGCCTCTGTCAAGCAAATGGTCACTAGGATCTTACTATTCATAAAATTTGGGGCTTTGGTTGACTGTGGAAAGTCCACCTCAGTAGGTGAATTCCTTCTTGGGTTCACATCCAATGCGCCTTTCTTCTCGGGACCCACAGCCATACTCCCTACTTTTTATGTTAGTCCCAAACCAAATCCCTTGGTGTGTGACCTAATTTGTCCCCTGTTCTTCAAAAAGATTTGGCCAATCACACATGGACAGTTGCCACCCAAATTTATAGTTGTTGTTAGCATGGTAGTAATTTAGTTTTGTAGGAGACCTTTATATGCCACCCCCAAAAATGCTTCTTTGGCATGAGTTACTTTGAGAATCAGTAGGACACAGAGAACGCTCCAACAACAGAGTAGAAATTCCCTTTTTGTAAGGGAAATTAACATGTATAAAGGAATCTCCTTTGTAAAAGTCTCTCACCCTCTGTGCTTGGAAGAGAGATGGCTCTATATCACAAGAGACACTTATCCGCTTCTCCGAGTAAAAAGCTCTCACTTTAATCTGCATGACAATCCTTACTCTTGTTCACAGTACTTTTCCTGGTCACCTTCCCATAACTGGTCCTCTACACCCTGCTCTTGTTTTAACTGAAAATGGTATTTTAAGTCTCAATTCTAAGCCACCTCTTTGAGTTTATTCATCCCTGAGTTTCCCCCAGGTATACAGTGGACTCTTGAACAAATGGAGCTTGAACTGCATGGGCATGAAAATGAACCCACACAGTTTCAATGGGCTCATTCAAGGATCAGCTGTTTTTTCAGTTCACTGTTGGGAATCCCTGTATGCAGAAGGCTGACTTAAGTTACACTTGGATTCTGGGCTGCACTGGTGGTCAGCACCCTTAGCCCCTGTGTAGTTCAAAGTCAGTTGTATATGAGATATACATGATGATCAAGTTCTGTTTGTCTTCTTAATCTGTCTGGTTATGGTACCCCAGTACAGAAACTTGAAGAATAAGAGGAAAGATTTTTCCTCCCCCACAGTTTCTATTTATTTTTATCTGATGTATGTGACCAAAACTTCTACTTAATGTAACTGCACAACCAGCTCAAAATGGCTCTATCCTGTTTATAACAAGACACCAACAATTTTTCCGAGACAACAGACCGAAATCACAAGTCATGCAGCTGAAGTGTGTGCTGAGGAGAGAATTTGCCTTCCAGTTGCACCTGGAACCAAAGTCCTGAACCTCCCCCTCCACACGGACCCAAAGGACCTAGACATAACCAGAATTGAACACCAGAACTCTTTCAGAAGTGCGGAGTCCATTGTCCTGGAAGATTGGGTGCTGAAGCCCTTACTATAAATGGCCAAGATCCAAAGCTGTCCAATCAAAGCCTGCCCAACCAGTATTTCCAAATAATAGCCTATTCCCTCTAACACCTAAAGCTCATTTGGAATTCTGGATTGCAGAGACAGATTCGAGCCTTGCCTCCTATCTCCTGGCAGGTGAACTTAGCAATAAAAGTTTTTCTTCTTCCAAAAGCTGGTGCCATAGTATTGGTTTTTATACCTGTTGGACAGCAAGCCCTTGCTTGGTAACACTAAGAAATCAGATTCTTATGTCATTTTACTATTTACTCACCGCATCCTATGGTCCAAAACTGCCATCCTTGTCTATCTGATAGGAATCTCTGATTCTACCTGTGTATCTGATGTGCCTATCAACTGTTCATGCAGCTTTTATCTCAGTGGGAAAGCTCTGTTCTCTTTGTTCCTGGAGTAACCAAAGATCAATTAGATAGTAGTCTACTAATGTGCAGAATAGAGTCCCACTACACCTGTGATGGAAAAGGACCGGCCAGCCTCAAAGCCTGGCCGTACACCTGGGATGACCCCTCTTAATGAGCTTTGCTGCAGTGCTCTGTGGAGGGACAAGAGTAGGACAGAACAGTGGGCCTACTGAGGAACATAGTGTGGCTTCACAGAGTGGCATGGTGGGGGTGGCCGTGTGCTCTGCCTCCTGTTTATGCCTGCAGTTCTAGATAAATTGTCATTGGTTCCTTTCTATAATGACACATTTAAAAATGTAAATGCGATAGCACAAACATTCTTTTCCTCCCCTTGCAGCCCTTGGACTCAATTTTCAGAAGAGTAGGAAAGAACTGACAACCACTGGCTTCCATGGTATGCTGTGGATGCAGATAAATGACATTGCACTTATCATTGACCTTACCCTTCACAGAGAAGCTCTGACACAGAGCAATCTCTCTTGAGACTTCTCATGGGATCTGGGGCGCCCTGAAATTACCCAAGACAAACAGTTGGCAAGCGCTGGGACTTACCAAACTGAGGTTTGATCCAGTCTACTTGGTTTTCAAAGTCTGACTTGTTCTCTTACACAAACAGGACTACCCCTTAAAGAGAAGTCTTCTTCTCCCCAGTGGGATTTGAGGTTCCAGATGGGAGGCTGGGAGGTATGGACTGCAAGCATTAGAGATAGCTGTCTTCTCCGGGAGCAGGATTTATCATTTGTCCCACAGAGTCTGGTACAGTGCCTAATTCCTAGTGATGTTCAAGAAATGCTTGCACAATGAATGAGTGAGAAGATGAATAATGACTGATTGAAATGTTAAGGAAATACCCTGAAATGTATTAATATTTGTGGGACATATCTATGCATGACACAAACTTTTAAAACTGTAGTGTGAACAAGTGTATAGGAAATGAGCAAGGCAGTCAGGGAGTAGGGCTTGGATGGATGAAGCTCTTAGAAGAGGATGTGGAGAGTTCAGTTAGGGGTTGGAATGACAGAATGCGAAGGCGCAACTCAATGTGTCTGCTGTCAGACAAAAGGAACATTTGTGAAGACCCTCAGCACCCAGCGTGTTTGTGGAGAAGGGGAGAAGGTGCCGCTGAAAGATGATAGTCAAAAGGAAGAGGATGGCAGAGCACCTAAGCATGTTGCTCACTTTATGACCCTTCCACATCTGCCCTGCCATGCTATCTTACATACAATGGATAGACACCAGAGCATATCAACAGTGAGTGTCTCCCATCCAGTTTGCTGGTTATGCTAAACATAGACAAAAATATCTGGAATATAGTTACAAATGACGTTCAAAATGAAATCTGGAAGCACTCACCCCATCCCCGCGCCCACCCAGGCAGCGACACTCAACCTGAATTTGTGCACACATGTTTATTTACTATGTTTCAGGCAGGGGCTAGAGAGATAACAATTTACAAAGTAAGTATGACCCTTTTTTCTCCTGAATCTAGGACTCACTGAACCACCAATGAGAACAGAAAAATGTGATGGATCAGACAAGTAATAATACTGAGAGTGACAGAGAATCTAGGGCCAAGATCTAGGCAATCATTTTAGGCAGATGGAGCAAAATTGAGAAAAAAAAAAACCCCAAGATTTAGCAAAGTGAATACCTGACTACATGTCACAAAACAGAACTTGACAGAAAAAAAATGAAATTGCAAGATGCTTCATGCTTGCTCCAGAGCCCCTGAGTCTGTGCCTCCCAGAGATTCCCCTTTCCGAGAGGCACTGCCTTAGAGAGCTAACAGGCGTGCACCCCTGCTCATCTCAGCTCAGCTCAGCTCAGCTCACACCGCTCCTCAGGGACCAACCAAGAGGCAAATACCAAGGATTCTGAAAATGCATACCAACTTTCTACCCAATGGATAATACAACTTTTCTAGTAAGCATCATAAAAATTGACCATATATTAGTCTTGCCCCAAATTTTAATACTTAAAAAAATTACCACAATGCAGTTAAAGCAAGAAATTAAGGATAAAGGCTTACAATTTTAAAACCTAACCATTGGGTTACAAAAAAATACTTCTAAATAACTTTTAGATCAAAGAGGAAATAAAAACTAAAATTATACACTATTTAGAAAATAGTGACAATTCAAACACTACATATAAAAACTTATGAGCTGTGGCAAGATCTGTACTCAAAGGAAAACACATAACATTAAATGCTTTTGCTATTAAGCAAGACAAAAGGAAAATAAATGAACTGAGATTTCAACTCAAAAGGGTGGATAAGGGTAAAAGGGCAAAAGACAAAGCAGATTGTAGAATTCATATACCAGGAAGGAGGAGGATTGATAACTCAGGAGTTGGTTCTTTGAAAAGGCCAACTAAAATTAAATCTAATTTTAAAAGGAGAGGAAAACACATAAATGCCATCAGGACTGAGAAAAAGGCTTTGACCACAAACATAAAGAAGCTTTTAAATGTTTTAATAATAAATGAATGGAAGAAATGTTGATCCAGGCAGCTCTCTGAGACAGAATAGAAAACTGGTATAGACTAACCACAGAAAATCCTGGAAAAGTTATCAAGAATTACTATCCGAAAAGGCACTAGACCCAGTTTGCACTACACATAAATTCTGTCATTTTGTTGAGGAACAGAAAACCAGCATGTGACCTGAAGTAGCCCAGCACACAGCCTGAGGACATTGTGCTAAGTGAAAGAAGCCAGCCACAAAATACCACTTACTCCACTTACATGAACCGTCCAGGAGAGGCAATCGACACAGGCAGAAAGTAGATCATTGATTTCGAGGGCTCTGGGGTCCGGAAGGAATGAGTGAGGGCTTTCGTTTAAGGGTGATGAGTGTGTACTAAACTTGTGGGGATGGTTGCACAACTCTGTGGATATACAATACTGAAAAGCATTTAATTGTACATACTTAAGTGAGTAAAAGGTATGACATTACTTATATCTCAATAAGGCTGCTATTTTTTTAAGACAGTACATTCACAAAAGAGAAAACTACATATGAATTTCACTCATAAATTGAGAGCTGAAATTTTTAACTAAAATACTGGCAATGAACACACCAGGACAAATAGAGTTTATTACAGGAATAAAAATGTGGCCCTATTTTACACTCCATATTAATATGATTCAAAATAAAACATTATTATTCTCTTAATAAATGTTTTTTAAAAAGCATGTGAAAACATTCCACATGTGTTCCTCACAAAAACTCCCAGTAAATTAGGAAGAAAATTTCCCTAACCTCATGTCTATTTAAAACAAACCAATATTAGTCATAACAGCGAAATGCTCAAGGCACTGCATTAAGTGAGGAATGAGATAAAGATCTGCTGTCACAGTTAATATTCAGCATTGCTCTGCAGATTTCAGCTGAGACCATAAAAAAGGGTAGAATGAAAAGAAAAAAGATAAAATTATGTATGTTTGTTCATAATATGATCTATTTTAAAACATTAAAATTAAAAAATCAACAAAAATTATTAGAACACCTAAAGACTTCAGAAATGTGTCCAGTTGTTATTTATAATGAGATTTTTTATTGAAATAGGACAGACATAAAGAAAACCGCAGAAATCCCAAGTGTTCAGCCCTGCTGGTTTTCACAAACAGAGCACACACACATAACCCTCGCCCAAGTGCAGACACCAATGACCAGTCTTCCAGAACACCCCCGATGTGCTCCTCACCCTGTGCCTGCCTCTCCAGAGATAACTGCTATCCTGAGGTCCGATACCATAGGTTAGGTGTGCTTGATTTTGAAATTTACATACAAATAAGAAAATGGTACATACTCTTTGGGATCTGGATTCTTTGATTTAACACATGTACAAGAGACATGACATGACTTTTGTTTTGAAAAAACAACATTAATATCCTCAGATAAATAGACAACATATGGCAGTCATGAAACACTGGGTGCTGGGTGCAGTTAGAAAACCAATAAGAGTCCTTAAAAATTAAAATATAAAGATGGAAAGGGAAAGTTTAGAAAAGAAAACTAAAGAAATTTTTCAGAAAGTATAGCCAAAAGAGCAAAACCTGATGAATAAGAGAGGAAAGATAAGAAATTAGACGAGTCCAGGAGGTTAAACACCCAAATAAAACGAGTTCTAGAAATGAAGAACACACACACAGATGAAGGAAGAATATCAACAGTGAACACGAGTTTCCACTGGAAAGTTTTACTGAGTTTCTAACACAATGAAAAAAAGGTAAATCCCAACACATTACTATGAAATTTCAGAACACCTGGGTTGAAAGGATTTCTAAAAAGGTAAAGACAAAGAACTGGAGGCAGAATAGCTCTGGGGTTCCCAGTAGCCCTGCAGGAAGTTAGAAGACAGTGAACCATGGCCTTCAATGTCTGAGGGGAAAATCTGCCCACGTGGAAAGTGGGAATCCTGATATTTTTAGATATGCGAGGACTAAAAAATGTCCTCAAAGATACGCAACACTGAAATGAGAGAGCAAGCCAGGTGGGGGGAGGGACATGGGATCGGACACGGGGTCAAGCACAGGATATGAAGGTGAAGGGAGCCCCAGAAGCCAAAATCTGGGTTACGTGTGGCAGCCGGTCCCGACTGACGGAAAAGGCCGAAGCACTCTGGAGAGTCTTCCTCAAAAAGATGAAGTGGACAGAAAACCTAACGTGGTTGAGAGGACTGGGAGGGAATCCAGACAAGAAGCAGAGGGTCTGGGGTTGACGTGGTGAAAAGTGAGCAGAAATTGAAGCAAGCAAACAAACAAAAAGGCAACAATTAAGTACAGAAAAAGCAAAAAGGGAAAATAACCAAAGTATACCATGTGGATGAGCTGTAAGTAGTTATAATAAAGGTAAATACTTAAAAAACGATCTAAACAAAACGATAATACAGCTGTAATGGAGGATGGGGAAAGGAATGAGAAGTGTGTGCAAATGTGGTGAGGGCAGGTGTGGGTGACCTCGCTTCCCACAGCAGGAAGTTAAGAAATCACACGTAAATCTCAAAAAAAGAGAAAACCCCCCAAAACAACAAAAACAACAATAACAACAAACAAGAAGTAGGAGTGTAAGTGTGTTACCTAGACACAGAGAGGTAAACAAAAGGCTCATTCACCAGAGTGGAGGGTAGTGCCTCCAGACGGAGTAGGGCCTTGTAAAATACGTATTTGATTTCTGAAATACAAACATACACGATTTTTATAGGACTGCAAAATAACTTAAAATATATTAGAAACTAATGAAATATCAAGAATGGTTGTCACTAGGTGGTGTGATTATGAGAGTTTTGGTATTTTTTACTTTTCACAATGAATATTAAATTTATAATAAACACATGAAAAATTTTACAATAAACACGTAATGAAAAAATATTTTTATAATGTGATTTTGCAATTCTCCAGTATGCTCGTCACTGCCCTTGTTCTCTGCTGGGCTACAAGACAACATCTGGACTGGAAGCAGGAATGGAAACCATTCTTATTTCCCCTCCTCCTGAGTGCCTCCAGACAAATTACAGAGCTCTAATGCCAAGGCTGTCAGCCTCTGCTCCTCCCTCCTCCCTCCTCGTATTCTCTAGGATTTGAAGTCTCTGCAATTTCAAGTTTCTTCAAGCAAATATTCCATTTTTCCACAGGTAATTACAAGATTTAAGAAATTTTTTTTTCTGTGCATAGTTACTTTTAAGAAACTCCTATAAGGTTTGGTGGAGAAGGGTATATATGTCCAAGTCACATGAAATTTACAAGCAATCAGATTGCCATCTTTCTCCCCCTAGGCATGACAGTACATTCAAGGGGCTCCACAGAGACTGGGGTTGGAAAGTCAAGACAGCTATTTGGTGTCAAGGAATGTCATGTACTCGCCATGGGGACATAGAGTGGACTGAAGAAGTTGAGCTCTTCAGGCAAAGTCAATGCATTGAAGGGTTTTGACAATCTGCCACCAGAGCTCAGTGACCTGGACATCAGAAATCCAAAGGGACACTGTGGAGCTGGGGCAAGGGCTCAGCAGGGCAACAAGGAAGTGGGATTCAGAGGGGTTATTCCAGGGCAGGCAGGCCCAGCAACAAGTTCCAGGAGCCTAGGACTCTGAGTGGACCCCCAGTGTTCTGGAGAAGGACTGACCAAAGTAGGAAAAGCTCCTGGGAAGCCAGGATGCTATGGATAGGGCACAACACTCTCAGGATGGAACACTGAGATGTGAGGGAAGGAGACAGGGCAAGGGGGCCTGTCTGGGAGACTCAGGGCTCAGGAGAAGAACACTGCTTCTCAGCTCACAATGTGGGCCTGGAACTACGTCTTGACCACCCGTGTCACATGCCCTGGCCCAGGACCTGGACTGGGACTGAGACTGTGGATGAGAAGGCAGAGCAGGGGTCTCGGAGGAGCTGGGGAAAAAATAAGCCTGGAAATTGAGGACAAGGCTGAAAAAAAGGCAGAGGTCCTCACTACTGTCCCCATGTGTCCTCTAAAACCTGGATGAAGCAGAGCTTGGGGAGCAGCTACTCTTCTGAAATCCCCTTCTTTTTGCTCCAGAAAAGGCAAAACCTGTTCAATGCAGGTGACCACTTGAAAACTGCTCACGTGTTTTCCTGTTAGGGAATATGTGATCTCTGCTATAAATTGCAATACGGGTAACTGTGAGTTTTCTTGGTTCCCTCACTTCTGCCTTTGGTGGGGGATGATGCACTGGAAGGAACCAGACCATGGGCTCCCACAGTTGGACGGTAAGCCCTTTTGCTCCACTAAAGCTGAGCTCTGGGACTGGTGCTGAGAAGAATCAAGGAGCAATCTAAATGAAAGGCCACAGTCTTCCCAGCTGCAGTCCCACAGGAAGGAGACAGGGGAAAGGAAGGTGGTGAGAGGTGATGTGTGCCTGGATTCAGCCCAGAGAGAGGGAGAGATGAGTTCCATAGTGAGGCTGGCCCAGAGGGCAAAAGGGGGCCTTTTCCATGGGAACTGTGGAAGGAGCCTGCCCGACAGGTGGCCCCATATCCATCTGGGGCCCACCTAATCAAAGTGAACATGATGGCACACAGTGGCTGGGTGGCAGGAGCTCAGTTTCCGTGGTGGGAATGGGGAGGAGCCTCTCAGGGTCTCCCATGACAGCCAGATGAGCCTGCAGCTGAGGCTGGGATGGGTGAGGAGAAACATGACCTAAATTTGGGTGTCTACAGCCAGCACAAGCCATGCGGAGCCAAGGCAGATGGGACCTGACCAAGCAGAGAGGTCCAATCACAAGCTAGGCAGCTGGAGCTGCCTGCCAGTAACCCCTGCAGGGCAAGGAGCAGCCAGGTGGGCCACAGACACTGCCTGGGGAAGGGGAGACACACTAAGACTCTGAGGATTGCACTAAGCCACTAGGAGGAATACTCTGTCCTACCTGTCCCCACACACCCAGAAGCCATCTGAGACTAAACATTCTCCCTGAGGAGGCTGAGCATTTCCCAAGGGACTGAATATTATCAATAACCCAAACACAGCCACAGTCCTTAGCATTTCGAATTGGCTGAGCCTGGCAAATAGTAAGAGCTCAATGAATACGTGCAGGTGAGTGAATGAAGGATTGAGTATTCTGTACTTCTCTAAGACATTTGTTTTAAAACTAAAGAAATTTTGTATCATCTTAATAGCAGGTGTGATATTTTATTATCATCTCCATGTCCAAGCATTTAATTGAAACTAGGGTGTCAGACACAGGATGAAATTGATGTTCACGGCCTTTCTTTGTCTTCACTGCCTTTTTGCTTCCATTTAGTTCATCATAACACAGATCAGTCACTGCTGGGAGTGGGGTGGGGGGCGGGGTGGTGTATATAAAGTAATAGTAGCTTCTAGATTAAGAGTGTTTTTCAGTATAAGCAAGCAAGTTTGCTGCAAACCTTACTGAGTGATAGCAAAAAGATAAAGACCTACAGAGATGCATAATTACTTGCATATATCCATAAACTAGACTGCATTGCATTGGAATGGAGATCAAGTTGACCACTGAAATGAAAAGCTGCAACTTGCCCAGAGTCATTCTCAGAGCCCTTCCTCCAGCTGAAACTTCAGGTGCGGCTGTAGCACAGGGGTGGCTCACTCCCTGCAGGTCTGTCTACGAAACCACCCAAAGCCACCATGGACACTGCAGTCAGAAACACAGTGTTAGTAAAAGAAACACTCAAGGAACATTTCTCTCTTTCTGCCTTTAACTTAAACTTCTTAGGAACCTGGGGGGCCATTGAACTTCACACAAAGAAGTCAGACTCCAAAGTACTTGTGTAGGCACCCTCTCAGGTCTATGAAGGGCCTCCCGTGGGGCCTGTGCTCCATTGACACTGCTGGCAGTTGGGTTGTTCACAGCAGTAAGGCCAGCCTGCCACAGCCTCTCCACTGCTCTGAGGAAGTGCCGCTAACCAGAGCAGTTTAAGGACACTGGGATCTGGACTTCCCAGAGAAAATGAAGCCCATTGCTCCTGACTTTCTCTGTGCCTGGCTGCAGAAGCTATTTTTAGAGCCACCTTGATAGCAAAAAGACTGAAGATGGTGACCTAAAACTCCAAATAGATACTGCAAAGTGTCAGCCCCAATTTCCCTACTTTGGGAGAGCCAGGATAAAACTTGACTGCCTTCACCCTGGTCTGGTGGTTCAGTTGGTTGGACCATCATCCTGTACGCCAATCGGCTGTGTGTTTGACCCCCCAGTCAAGGCACATGGCCTGGGTTGTGGGTTCTATCCCTGGTAGGGGCGCATATGGGAGGCAGCCAATCAATGTTTCTCTCTCACATGGATGTTTCCCTCTCTTTCTCTCTCCCTTCCTCTCTCTCTTAAATCAATAAACATATCCTCAAGTGAGAATTTTAAAAAAAGCTATGCCGGGTCAACAAGACTAAACATGCCTCAGAACCCAGTAAAAGGGCAGCAGGTGGCCATTTGTGTCTGCTGGACTCCGTCAGTGCTTACTTCCCAAGCTCGGCGAGGAAAATCTATTTGCTTCCTCCACAGTCTAAGAGAAATGAAATAGTCATGTGTTCCTGTGTTTCCATAAAAGAGGAGGAAATGGATAGGTGCTGGGATCCAAATGGGGCCTCAAACATAGCAAATGCCACATAGCAAATGCCACACAACTGGGAAGGCATGATAAGAAGTGAGCATCTTGGAGGATGAAACCTGGCAAGTACAACCAGAGAGCTGGGTGAGTGGAGCGCGCTAAGTGGGCTTGAGAACAAGTTACAGCCTGTATCTCAGCTGTCTCATCCAAAGCACTCCCTAAAATCAACTGAGGGATAACAACACCCCGAGGACCGGATGGGCCAGGAGATAAGGAAAGAGATCTGAACTGTGCTGCAGGGGAAACGATGGGCCGCGGGGAAGAAATGAAGACGGGGCACTCTGTGCTCTGGCACTCAGTCCCAGCGTCTTCCACAGTGACTGCTTGGGCTCTGAAGATGGTGTGGAAAAGAGAAATGGGAAGGCGGGAGAAGGGAGGAATATGAAAGGGCCCAGAAGATGGCATATTCTGGAATCTTCTAGCAAAGGAGGGTCGAAGCTACCAAAATAACAGCTGGAGCCAACCCCTTCCCACTCCATCCACAATGGTACCCATCCAGCTCCAATGGAAGAGGAATCTGAGTTCTTCCTGCCGGATCAACCTGCTAACATTAATGGGGTTGCTGCTCCCCAAGGTGCATCCAACAATAACCCAGAACTGGGCATTTAACACAGAAGGAAAGCACCTTATTTTTTTTAAGTCTTAAATTTAAAACAAAACTTATCTGCTCTTCAGCAGTCTGCCACATCGAACCTCTTTGTGAGTGAGGAGGAAAGCCTTTATGACGTTATTCAGATTCACCCACTTGCTGCTGTGAGCTGTCACAATGCATGTTGGTTGATGAGGCAGATCCCTGCTCATCATCTCAGGAACTGTTACCCTGCTGTAGCTCCAGGGCACTGACTGGGGCTTGGCTTCCCAAGGAAAGGTATCTAGCAGTGACAGCATTGTGTCGTGCAAAGAGGAAAACTGATCTACCCAGCCAGCACTGAGGTGCATAGGTGATGTCAAGAAATACCCTTCATTTCACCCAGAAGCAGTGTGTTCACCATTGTGTCAGCACACTTCCTTTAATAATGAACAGCCTCCCTGAAGGGACTGACCAGGCACGTGGGCCCCTTTTCATCCTGTGCAAATCCCCTGGCATTAAAAATGCCTTCCCTCTACTAGCACCATGGTTCTGCTCCATAAGTAGGGTACCAGTCAGGGATAACCCAGTGATCGTGTTGTTTGTCATAATTGTCTGGTGGCATGAATGGACCAGATAACAAGGAAAGGGCTATAGAGTTCCCATGGTGAAGACTAAGAGTTGCCTTTGTAGGATGCAGAGGGAAAAAGTAGCAACAGCATCAGCAATCATAATAGCTAGTGTTTCCAAATATTTTACATGTATTACCTCACTTAATCTTCACAAGGCAGCCCTGTGAAATAGAATTGTATCTGCATTGACACAGGAAGAGCCTGAGGTGCAGAGAGGTTAAGTAACTTGCCCAAGGTCTCACAGAATGGGTGTGTAGCAAATCTGGTTATTTTACACAGAGGTAAACTGAAGCTCAAAACCAGTGGTCACATCTAGCCTAGAAAACTAGTCTTAGGACCCCAGGCACATTGTTTCTGTCCTATCACAGAGCCAACACATGGAGTCATCTCAGAACCACATGCTCCCAGCTGTGGAGTCAGGCATTCTGCAAGCACCATGAGAAGGCAGCAGTCAGCCGTGGATAGCTATGCTTAGCAGACAACTGCACAGTGAGCCATACCTGCTGCTTTCCTAGGAAGTGACAAAGTGGAAGGTGATGCTCCTCCAAGGTCCTGACAACTGGGATTGTTACCAGGCATGCTTTCCAGCTTACTGACCAAGCAGCAAATATTTTAGAGAAGCAGATTAGATCATCTTACAGAAGGGCAAACTCCCATTCTTGCTTCTCTAGATGTCATTTTCATTCACTGAGTCCTATCTGGGGTCTCAAACGTGTCAACATGGCTAAATTGGAACAGAACTGAAACACAAGGAAAGTACCCTCTATTCTGCTTACAACAAAGATTCATACACAATAGGAATCAATACGTGCTCATGAAGCAAAGACATGAACAGGTGCGGCACTACAGAGCCAACCCCTATTCCCAATCCTGTTTTATAACGATGCTTCTTCCAGAGTGATAGGAAAGCCTGCAGTACGGACCGAGCTGACACCTTCCACTGACTGGGCTCCACCAGGATTTTCCCCTGAGGAAAGCAAATAGAGTTTTGTAGAGGTTTTTTATTTTTACCTATAAATTGTACTATGTCTTGTTTCTGCAGTAGAACTCTATTAACTAAAACATTTGATTTTCTACAGCCCCTCATGCCATAACTTCAGAGAGTTTACAATTAGTGCTTGCTTTTTATCTGAGGAACCAAAAGCTTTGTTATGGAAAATTTCTGCTACTGGAACAGTACTTCTTTAAACACTGGATAGGTTTTATGGATAAGAGAATTAAGAGCTCATTTATACAGATGGCAGGTGACCTGTTGGTGACAAAATTAAACAGGTCATCCCTCAGTTACTAGAAGGCAGGAAAAGAAGGTAAAGAATGTCAAGGTTTTCCACTATGATTTGTCTCTTCCTGTATTGTGACAGGCCTCACCTGGCCCCTGAGCTAGGTTCTTTTTCCCAGACTCTCCTTTGTCAATCCCCAAATGAAATACTAACCACTGTGGTGTTCAGCTTGTCCTCACCTCCAGTGTGCTGCAATGGGCCAGCATCATGCACAGGGCTCAGGTTCTTCCACAATCCCAGCTGGGTTGGTCCAGCTCGGTGCAATTCTCACTTCTGTCCAGGATACTCCTTGGTTTCTTAATCCCTGCTTGTGACTCTACCATGACAAATTCTGCTGCTCTGGGGTTTGACCCCAGTTCAATGGTCTGTTGTACTCTGTGCTGCCCTGTAACCTCCCATGAAAGGGGGACCACCCGAGGCTCTGAGCCAAAAATTAAACCATCTTCATCTTGTTGCAAGACTGGCCATCTGCCATCTGCTGTTGGCCTCCAGCTCCTAAGATAGAATTCACATTCCATTCAATTGAGCTATTTAAAGTATACAATTCAATAGTTTTTAGTATGTTCAGAGTTGTGCCATCATCACCAAAATCAATTTTAGAACATTTTCATCACTCTCCCCTCCAAAACCCCATACCCATTAGCAGTCATTGTTTTCCTCACCTCTCCCCCCAGCCCTAGCCAACCGGCACTCTACTTTTTGTCTCTCCCAATCAGCTTTTTATTCATTTCATTGAACCACTGGATAAAGTCTGCACTCCTCATTTGGGCTTTTAGAATTCTCCATGAAGTGACCTCCTGTTTCTCTCTACTCTGTCCTTTCCTCTACTCTTTTCCCTCTAATTTTTAATGCACATCCCCCACCTCGAGTCTCCTCACCAGATCTAAAACACCCTGTCCGATTGGGTTAACTCAGTGGACATGGGTGCCCAAACTCTGCACGTTCCAAAGAAGGAACTGGCTCCTGCCAGGCACCTGGAAGACAAATGCTTAGCCTCAGGATACCCTACCTGATAAGAGTGTCTCTAGGCCCCAGCCCATTCTATCTTAGTCCAGCCTCCAGGGTGGTGGTGGTGCTAGAGTCAGAGGAGCCAAGGTTAGTTATATGGGTGCTCCATGCCTGCATGACTGACCCCTGGTAAAAACCCTGAACACCAAGGCTCAGGGGAGCTTCCCTGGTTAGCAACATTCATTCGTGTCATTACATATCATTGCTGGGAAAATGAAGCAGGGTTCATGCAACTTCACCAGGAGAGGACAACTAGAAGCTCATGCCTGGTTTTTCCTGGACTTTCCCACACCTCCTTTTCCTTTGCTGATTCTAATCTGTACCCTTTAAATGTAATAAATGATAACCTTGAGCATAACAGATCTCCTGAATTTCTTGTGTCCTTCTACGGAATCAATAAACCCAAGGGTGATCTTGGGGAACCCATACACCCTTGTTTTCCCAACTACACCCCTAACTGTGTTGTCTTCCACAGACACTGCCAGTGCCAATCCCTCTGGTTTGCAAGGCCAGCAAGTCACACCTCTGCCAGGAAAGACAGCACAGGGGGTAGAGTGCAGACTCTGGACTGACTGCACCTGGCTCCCAGCTTCAGCTCTTACTAGGTGTGTGACTTTGGGTAATGTGCGTACCCTTGTGCCTCAGCAGCCTGTCTGTAAATTGGGGAGTATAATATTTCAAAAAGCCTGGATGAGGTGTAAGTGGATTTGTACTGTGTAAAGCATAAGAACTATGTCTGGTACACAGAAAATTCTAATGTTAGTTATGTATGGTCTTTATGAGCTTTTTTATGCACTCCACTCACAATGTTCCCAGTTCCTCACAAATCTACTCTTACCTGTGCCAAAGTGTGATTATGTGTACTTGGGCCCCGTGTCTCCATCCAGCCTGCAACACCCTTCTGCAGGATCATGTAATTTACTAAATCTGTCTCCCTGGAAGTTCTACCACAGGCTGAGCATATAATTGGTTCCTAAAATATATTTGCTAATGCATAGGGAAGCTGTCTCTATTACAAAGTCTAAGAAAATCAGATTCTTCACTTAATTTCCTCTGTGTAAGCTAGTCATAGTCCTCTGTGGAGGAAAAAAATAACCTCTTTTTACATACATTTGTGCACAGAATTTGAGATCCTAGCAACTATATATATCCAGGACAGGCTTTTCAACTGAAATTGTCTAACAGGCTCTAATGGCTCCTGTACCTTATAATTTATTATCAAATTACATTTTGAATTAGGATTGCTAATTGTTAATCATCAGCTTGAATGAGTTGTTAATGAGTAATGCTACTAATTACAGAGCCACCTAACACAGAGCAGGCGGGCACCACCAGCACCTCACAGGAGGCGGCTGACTCAGCGCACAGGCAGTGCCCGAAAGCAGTATGCTGTGAAGTGTCCCATCTCTGATGACGCCATAGACCTTCCCTCCCCTGGTAAAAGTCACTGGATTTCACAGCTGGACGGAACCGTAAAGATCACTGATCACCAGGCTGTGGGCTGCGGACCTCCAAAGCCTGCTGATGGAAGCCAGGTTTCCGTGAATTCATGGTGCACCCAATGAAGGTGCCTTTGGGCTAAATATATTATACCCTTCATTCTTATCTTTGCTACTGTTTTACACATAAAAGCGTGGGCAAGAGTAGGTTTACAGTTGTGAATATGTGAAACACAGAGTTCATTCTTGTATTATTATTTATTATTATTAACCTACTTTTGCCCACCCTTGTATACAGGCATACTGTTATGAATAATAAAATTTAAGTTTGCTTGAAATCACAGCTGACTTCAAAGTTGTTGTCAAAAAAATCCTTGTGGAAAATTTGTCAAATCTATATTCCTGAGCCCTCAGAACAGCCAGTAATTAGTTTCTGTGTTCTTGGCCAGCTCACCCATTCCCATTCCTCTCAGCAATCATTCCAGACCTTTTCCACTTTTCCATAGCCCCCTAGCCAAGGCCTACCTCTCACTCTTAGTGGAGATTTTCTCCTCCCAATTTACAAGGAGAATGTGGGTCATACACCACAAGCTCTCTCTTTCTGTTCTTCAAGACTAAACTGCTGTTCACGTTCTTGACCCCACTCACTGCTCCCTCTTCAGGGTCCTTCTTTTCCTCTCAGTCCCCTCTGTCTATGGCTTCAGACCTTCCCTCTCTCCTTGTTCCATGCCCGCAGCTGCAGCTGCTGTTGAGACCTTTCATGTTCTCATTTAGGCTGAGGACCATTTAGACAATAGGCACTATAGTCAAAGAGATCATGCAAAAAGTTCAAAGCAGATAGCCAAACAACAGTTAGCTGGCTAATGAGGATGACTGCATGAAGTCTGGGAGAGGAACGTGTCAGAAGTTTCCTTGAAATGTGGTGTACCCTGAGTCTTCCTCCCCAAGGACAGAGGGTGGGGATCCTGTTACCTAGTCCTAAGCCTGGAGTTTGGTGCTCCTGGCAGTGGAGAAATGTCCTCCCCAGTGCTTGAGTCATCTGAGCAAAGGAAAAGTGGCCTGTGGAGCTGGTGGAGCCCTGTGTGCAGGGAGTCGCCTCTTCCTTTCCATGCAGAACAAAGGTGTACAAATCTTGGAAATTAGATATGGAATCCAAAAGGGATATTGACCTATGGCCACTTTAAAAGTCATCACTATAAAAGCCCACTTTTAAAAAGGGATAAAGTACTGATACATGCTACATGTATGAACAAAGATAAATCTCATAAACTATGTAGTAAAAGCAGCAGGGCACAAAAAACTCAGATTTTGTATGACTCCACTTGTATGAATTGTCCAGAACAGGCCAACCCATACAGGCAGAAAGCAGACTGGCACCTGTCAGGGGTTGGAGGGAGGGACGAAAATCCTGGAACTAGGCAGTGGTGATGATTGCACAACATTGTGAACATACTTAATGCCCCTGAATTTTACTTTTTAAATAGTTAAAAAGTTAAAGTTCTGTGTGATTTACTGAAATTAAAAAAAAATATCAACAAAACAAAACAAAAAGGTATCTCCAACATGGTGGTGTACAAGAGTATAAAAAAAACACTAAGCAGAATGGATAACAAATGTGTCTACATGTACACACAGAAATACTATTCAGCCTTTAAAAAGAAGGAATGGTGCCATTTGTGGCAATGTGGATGGACTTGGAGAACATTGTGATGAGTGAAATAAGCCAGACACAGAAAGGTAAATACTGCATGACCTAACCGTATGTGGGAACTAAAAAAGTTGAACACGTGGAGTGTAGAGTGGTGGTTGCCCAGGGCTTGAGGTGGGGGAAAGTGGCAGTACCGGTTAAAGGGCACAAACTTCAAATTAAGAGACGAATAAGTTCTAGAGACTTAAAATACAGCATGGGGACTATAGTCAATAATAATATAGTGCATACCTGAAATTTGCTAAAAGAGTACATCATAACTTTTGTCACCATAAAAAGGTAACTATGTGAAGTAATAGATGTGTTAATTAGCCTGATTATGATAATCATTTCATAGTTTATATGTATACCAAAACATCACATTGTACACCTTAAATATATGTAATTTTTTATATCCTAATTTAAAAATTAGGATTTAAAGGATATGCTTATTGATTTGAGAGAGAGAAAGAAACATGGATTGGTTGCCTCTGTTCATAACCCAACCTGGGATCAAACCCACTACCTTTATGATATATGGGATGACGCTCCAACCAATGAGTCACCCAGCCAGGGCAAATACATACACTTTTTATTTGTCAATCATACCTCAGTAAAGCTGGAAAAAAATAAATGTTCTAAATGCATGTGTACATTAACTAGTTAGGAAAAAGGCAGTGGCTTGCTGGAGTGCAGGGATCCTAGCAGTAAGAGGGTGTGGAGCAAAGGCAGAGGCGGAGGGGTCACTGGGAGCCGCGAGCTGAGGGGCAGTCCCTGCTGCATGAGAAGGTGTGGAGGTTCTGACCCCCCACTGCCCATACTTAGCCATCAAAAGCACCTTCCATGTGCCCCAGGGTAAAAACCAGCTTTTTAAAAAAAATGGTAAAGAAAGGTTTTCCAACTGGGAAAGTAGAAATATCTAGGAGTCATTCTAAATATAAATAAGCCTTGTGGATCACTAAGAAGTTGGTTTCATGGCACCCACCTGTAAACTTCATAAAATTATACATAAAATCTGTCTGTTTATCCATGTTTAAGGGTGATATGATCTCTGGCTTTAAATAGATTATCAGAGATTTCCTTGACTCAGAAAAGCTTAAACTCAACTGATCTAATGATAGGTTTTTGATGTGACCTTGGAGATGATGCCATTTTGGAGAAAAATCAGGACTTAAGATGTAGATTTGAGAGACTTCTCTGCCCAGAGGCGAAAGCTAGGTTAAGGCTTCCCCAAGCCTATCCCTGAACAATCTCAGCCACAGGCAGGGGGCAGCGGCAACACAATGGAGGCAGGAAGGGGGTCTCTCAGGCCTTCACTCAAGCTGCAGAGGTCCAACCACGTTCTCCTGGAGCTCTGAGTCATGCTCTCCCCAAGTCCCTCAGCCCCACAACAACCCCACGTGCAGAAGTGCCCGCAGCTCCCAGCGTGAGAAGTGTGGAGTAAGGCTGTCCTGGGAATGACGGGGGTCCCCAAGGGAGCCCGTGTGGACCAAAGACCAAATCCCAGGTCTGCATGGTTTGACCTGCATGGTCAAATCCAGTCTAGAGACATGTTGTTTGAGAGAAGAGGGCTTCATCACCAACTTTCAGAATTCAGGAGATTTTATGAAATGATCTAGATTTGTGTCTTTTCTTAAAAGTCTGCTGGCCATGTGTCCCCCAGCACCATCACCTGGCTGGGCAGCAGCAGACTCCTCAGGGGCAGGTGTTCTTCTGCCCTGTCCCCACACCTTACATTTGGCTTGCGTTCTTCCACCCCGTGTCCATACCTTACACTTAGTAATGGTCCCTGCCCACGCTCTGCACCCAAAAGTGGTGTAGACAAAGGGGAGTGGAGGAAAAACAGAAAACCTTGGTTTACCAAGCAGAAGATACATAGGGAGAAAGAGGGAAAGAAGTAAAACAGAAAGGAAATAAATTCCCTTAATGCAAAATCTCTTACATTACGTTGCCTACTGAGAAAGCTCTTATATAAAGACTAGTGCAAGTCAATGCCATTTGGACTGTGAAAAAGTTCTTCTCATCCCATCCTACACCAGAATAGAAGCAGTACTATTAAAATATTGGGACCACAGTGGGGACAGGAAACCACCATGGCCTAATGTCTCTGCATCGTATCTGCTTAGTAACATCAGAAGGGCCATAAAAAGTCCTTCCTACAATTAAATATCTCCATCATTAACAAATTAAGCACTTTATAAGTGATGATACATGAAAAGAGATTAGTGGTATGTAATTCTATTTTGTACATCAGAGATGCATGTAAATTAATGACTCATGATCACAACTTGATTTTCTTCAGTCTTTTTAAAATACATATTCATTATCTGTTAATGTTACCAGAATTCATAAAATACAAGCTAAATTTTCGCTTTAGTGCCTTCCCTATGCAGGAATAGCCATGTTTCTGGGCATCCCACAGCAGTACACTGTCATCACTGCCTCTCCTCTGCTGCTAACAGCATCATCACACCTTCCTTCCCTTATTTACGAAGGTCAGAGGTCAGCCTTCCTGTATGTCACGGAGGAGGCATCATTTGGCCAAGAATATGAAACTCACTGTATGTCGGTCCATCATCTGAACTTCATTTCTTCAAAATCTGAGAGCCAAGGAGTCTTTCAAGTGCTCCGTGTTAATTTTTTATAATCATGGTGAAATACACATAATAAAATTTACTATCTTAACCATTTTCATGTGTACAGTTCAGTAGTGCCATCCAGTTTCCACAGCTCCTTTCATTTTACAAAACTGAAACCCTATACTCACAAAACAGTAACTCTCCATTCCTCCCTGTCCCCAGCCCCTGGTGCCCACCATCCTATTAACTGTCTCTATGAGTTTGGCTGTTTTAGGTGCTTCATATGAGTGGACTCATAGAGATGTGTCTTTTGGTGACTAATTTATTTTATTTAGCGTAATGCTCCCAAGGCTTATACATGTTACAGCATGAGTCAGAAGTTCCTTCTTTTTTTAAGGCTAAATAATATTTCATTGTATGTATATACCTCATTATGTTTATCCATTCATCTGTAGGTGGACACTGGGTTACTTCCAACTCTTGACTATTGTGAATAATGCAAATTACTGTGAATAATTTATACATGGGTGTACAAATATCTCTTTGAGACCCTGATTTCAAACCTCCTGGGTATATACTCAGAAGTATAATTGCTAGATCATATCATAATTCTATTTTTTAATATTTTGAGGAACTGATTTCCACAGTGACTGTACTATTTTACATTCCTACCAATAATCTACAAGGGTTCCAATTTCTCCACATCCTTGTCAGCACTTGTCTTTTCTGCTTTTTTAAAAATCATAGCCATTCAAATGGGTGTGAGGTTGTATCTCACCCACTAAAATTTAAATATCCCAGTGGTTATGCTTTGGTTCTCAGATGACACCTTAGTGACGTATCTACATTATTATTTGCAAACAGCCGAGAGTGTGGCCCTACAGCACTGCACAAAGTCATTGACCGTCTAGGCTGGGATGCACACGGAGCCACGGAGGCATCTCCAGCTGAGACATTTATTGGCCCAAAAGGTCACCTTCCTTGTTACAAAGATTTGCCCATAGGTGTCTCTACTTTAGTGCTGTTCTTCAACTTTCAATTTGAGCAGAAAAATAAAAGAACATAAGGCAAGCGTAGAGGTGCTGGGGTGGGGTGGGTTTCTGTACGTCTCACAATCTTCCTCTTGTTCACTGAAACTTTGTAAACTGAGAAAGGACTGCACTGCTACCTGCACAATGTTCTTACTCCTATTCCACTATTCGTTCTTGCTATCGCCCTTCATGCCAACAGTGTTCTAATTAGGACAAAGCATGCCTCTCCCATCTCCTCTAATTTAAGACAGAACTAAGAATGTTTTAAATCAGTTTGGCCCTCAACTAGAAATCACAGAAAGTATGGAGCTATCATCCTAATTGAAAAATCAGGGCATTCATAGTGGGCTGAATAATGACCACCCCCCTCCTCCCCAATCCATCTGCGAATGTTACCTCATGTGGGAAAAGGACTGGGTAGATGTGATTAAGGATCTTGAGATGGGGAGATTATCCTGGATTATTCACATGGATGCCAAATGCCATCACAAGGTTAGGCAAGAAAGTCAAAGAAAGAAGAAGTCCATGTGATGAAGGAAATGGGGGAAAGGAGTGAGATGCAGTCACGGGCCAAGGAATGGGGACAACCTCCTGAGGCTGGAAAAGGCAGGGAAGTGAATTCTCCCCTTGAACCTCCGGAAGGCCCCAGCTCTGCAGACACCTTGGGGTCAGCTCTGTTAAGGCTGATTTAGGATTTCTGACTGTTACAATGTAACAGCATAAATTTGTGTGCTTTAAGCCACTAAATTTGTAGAAATTTGTTACAACAACCATAAGAAACAAGCATGGCCTCAAAATCCACCTACTTCATTCAATACCCTTTGTATGTGAGCTTCGCAATCAGAACACCATGAGACTGTGATCTCCTTGTCTCCAGGGTGGCTGGCTGGGACCCAGGGCAAGGCTCTCGCAGAGCCACCCCAAGGCCCTCGGTCACCCCAGGTGCCACATATTTATTCTCCTTTTCTACTCCTATACCATGAAGAAGAGTGGGTATCATGGAAATAATAAAGGTGGCAAGTATGAAAGAGCCTAGGGATTAATGTTTCAAACCTCACACTTAAAAGGTCCTGACACAGTGTATCAGATATAAGGAAGAATCAAAAAGTGTGAGCATTCCTACTGACACACTACAGTAGGCCTAAACGGTCTGGCTAACCCCTTACCCCTCCCTAACTCTGTTTATCTGGAAGAAACAGGATGGCCTGCAGGTAATAGTTCCTTCCTAAGAAGGAGTCAGTTAAAGCCAGCTGAAATCTGGATGGCCACTCAACAACCTCAAATCTCGTTGTAATCTAATCTCCATACTAAATGATATACCCACCAGCACCTTGACAATTGGCAATCACCGTGATGATAACCAGAAGGGACCATGAAAGGACAGAAAGAGGTGGAACCCTGATTCTGGAGAAAACTATCATCCCTTTCCCAGAAAGATAGTGAATATTCCTCCTTCTGTCCTCCTGTATGTACACCTCGTCCGCCATAAGCCAAAATGAGAAGTTGACCTGAGAGCCAATGTAATTCCACTTCTCCACTGTCTGGCCACTGAGTTATTATTTTTTGTATGCCTCCACTTTCAATACTGGATGGAACAATTGAATTTAGCTTGCGCTGAACGACAATAAAAAAAGCCTTCTTGGGGTCTCAGAGAGGGGACTTTGGCACCCTGGGTTACACTATGCATTCAGTCTTTCAGTACTTCTGTTTGGAAATACTGGAAAACTGTAGCCAAAGGAGCCAAATGCTGTGACAGTCAGGCACCCAGGTTTCCTAAAACAGCCATTCAC
Organism: Tonatia bakeri; assembly: GCA_004024845.1. Taxonomy (NCBI): domain Eukaryota; kingdom Metazoa; phylum Chordata; class Mammalia; order Chiroptera; family Phyllostomidae; genus Tonatia; species Tonatia bakeri. Next base: position 47,338 of record PVIA01001255.1, read on the forward strand.
CTCTGCTGCTCCATGCCCAGGGGTCTCTCCCAGCCTCCCGTCCTTGGGTCCTGTCCTCTGGTCCCAGAGGGACTCAGTGGCCACCAGAGCTTGCCTGCCACAGACCTGATTGGCAGAGAAGGGTCTCCAGCATCCCACCAGTCTTTCGGGGGGCTGATGTACATGCACCACAGCTCCCAGCTGTACCCATGGGCGGAGTTCTCGTACCGCTGCACCTCAAAGGTGTCCTGTTTGATGTTGTCGATGGACGGGAGGATCACCCGCTTCCGGTTCTCCTGGATTCGGGAGAGAACCGGCTCAGCCCTGAAACAGAGAAGTAGAAATAAGATCTCTCCTGTGGTAAACCACACCTCCCACACCTCAAGGTGCACAGATCCCTAAGACCACAGGAAATGAACAGAAGTCACGTAAATAAAGGTGGGGCCTTGGCAGGCTGAAACTCACACAGAAACTGAGGCTCCCAAGCGGCCTGCCCCACTTGCAGCATGTGACTCAGGCCCTTGCCCATGGGGGATGCTCACATGCTGACACCCGTAGGAGAGGCCTGGAGCAAGATTTTGAAAAGTGCCTGGCCTGTCTTCTATGCCAACAGTGCAGGCCAAAGCAAGGCCATCTGACTATGCTTGCATCGCATTACAGCTATACAGTGTTTCCAGTCTCCCCTCAGGGCACTGGAGGATGCCCCTTCTATCTTCTGAATTCCCTTTCCCAAAATAGGTCACTTCTGCTCATGATGACCTGGTTTTAATAAGCTTCTTTGTGTGTGTGACTATTTCAGTTGTTTTAATTGATTATTTAATTGATTTCTTAAAAGGGATCTAATTGAATTGGTTAGCAATGGCCACCAGATGAATTAAATGCAAACGTAGGCAGAATCCTGCCTCCTAGCAACCTGCCCCTTAGGGCATCCCTGGAGATAGGCAGGGAGCTGGCTGGACATTCTAGGTGTAGCTCTGTTGGCTTAGGAAAAAGCAGATGGTAAGACACCATGCCAATGTGTGTCTCTGCAGCAGATGCAGGAAGGGATCATTCCCCACATTCAGGAAGGGGAAGATGGCTCTCACAAGCCAGGGCATTAATCTCCCCACTTAACTTAGAGCGCAAGCTCTGGAAAGGAGTCAAGTGAAAATCCCATTCCTCTGCATTATTTGGAAAAATAATGAGAATGCTCGGCCGACATCCCATCTCTTTTCATTTGCAGCTATTGAATTACCTGTTGGCTCACCTCATCTTTCTATTTAAAATGAGCAATAAAATATATGCTGGACCATTTACTGCCTCCAATACTTCTGCTCACACCATCTAGGCTGAAGCCAAATGGGATGGACTTTCCATAGCTTTCAGCCATGCTTCAGTGCTATGCCCCCTCCAAGTCCTCACTCACGCTGCTCTCATCCAGGAATGCCCTTTTGCCACTGACAGGAAGTCTTGCCACCTACCAAGCCTTATTTGATCATTTCCCACCTCTTCCAGGAAGCCTTCCCTAATTTCCCACAGCAGGAAGGCTCTCTTACCTTTCAACTCTTAAACCATCTTCTCCATCTTATTCAAGTGACTCTTACTATATGATGCATTTGCTAATCTCTGAACACACATTTTTTCTAATGAGCTAATAATAGCTCATATTTATAATTACTACAACTTGGGCACCATTCTAAACTTGTCACGTGGGCTTGCTAATTTAAATCTCACAACAATCTCATTTCAATAGCTACTATGGCCACCCTTTTACAAATGAGAAAACAGTTCCAGAGGGAGGTTAAGTCATTTACCTCAGGCCACATACCCAGCTGGTGGCAGAACCAGGTTTCTAACCCACATGGTCTGTCTGGCTTCAACCCTAACCCCAAAATCTCACTGCCTCCTTGAATGGGTCACACTTCCTCCAGGGTGGTCTGATACAGTGAATTTAGAAGCTTCTAGCTCAGTCCATCTCTCTGTGGTAGAAGTTATTGAGCATGGGGGCAGAAATCAGGTTCAAATATTGCTTCTGAAGTGAGGAGTCTGACCTCCAGTCTGTGATAGAATGTACAACTGTTCCCAGTAATTTGCTCCCCACTTCCAGGGGACATCCTGATACGTATACTCTCTCCTTCAACCCCAATCAATGCTTAGCTTGGACATATGACTAGCTTTGACCAGTGGGATGTGAGCAGAAGTGACAGTGTCACAACAGAGCAGAAACTCTCATAGCCATTGCAAAGTCAGCTGTTGTTCTTTTCTCTGAGCCACAAACAACCCACAGCTGACCTGCCACATGGGTAAGATAGAAAGCCTGTCACCATCAGTCAGGAAAACAGAGTGAAAGCTGAGACACAGTGCCTGCCCCAGAATGAGGAATCACACAAACATACAACGATGACAATGATAGACTGAATAGCCAATAGACAAATTTCTCCCTGCGTCCCAGTCTTATCTCAGACTACGGTCTCACCTTCTTTTCCAGCCACCCCCTTCTCCATTCTTCCAGTGGCCTCGGGGGAATCAGGCTCAGTGCCCCACCTCCTGACCCCTCCTGACCACCTGCAGGCCCCTAGGGTTCAGCTTACGACCTACCAGCCAGCAGTGAATTCCACGTGGGCATCAAAGAAGCCAGTGACCTGGCCGGTGGCGGCCTTCCAGCCCTCGATGCGCGCTCGGATCAGGCCCTCTCTTTTTTGATTGCGCACCACCTTCACCAGCCCCGGGTAGCGTTTGTGCACGTACTCCTCCAGGGGGGCCTTCAGCTCCTCTGTAAACACAAAACACAAGAAGGTCCGTAACTTGTCATTTCTAATATGTGTCCAACCCACTGTGATGCCAACAGATCTTCAGGAAGTTCAGAGATTGCAGAAAAATTGGTGTGTCAGTAACATTAGTAAAAAAGGCAACTCAGCCAGTGTGAGTCAGAAGACCTCTGACGCTCAGCCCGCCACACCAGCCCAGAACAGCCATGCTCCTTCAGCACCCAAGGCGTATGCCTGGGTAGAATCCAGGCCAGGCTTTTAGGTCTCCACTGCTGCCGGCTGGCAGATGTCCTCTCAGGATTCTTTTCTTTGTGGCCCCCTGTCCTTCCCTGGCCAGCATGCCCGCCCTCCCACTGTCCCGTGGTCCTGTTTATCAACTGCTGTGTGGGTGTTTCCAACTGCACATACACCGGTTCTTACAGTACGTGTGCTAAGTGATCCAGACACGTAGTCATGCGCCAGATGCAATGTTAACAGGATTAGAGCTTTGCTCTCAGGATGTAAAATAAACCTTTGCTTAGTAATGAACATGCTACCGTGGGGCAGAAGTGGCACTGACGGAGCTCGCACATATCTCCTTCCGCAACAAGCACGTGGCGTCGAGTGCTTTATTTATATGATCTAATTTAATCCTTACAGCAACCCTAGGAAGTTGCTAGATTAATTCTATTAATTACCTAGATTAATTCCTGCTTTTCAAATTAAGAAATAGTCTCAGGGATGCTAACCTGCCCTAAAGTCACACACCTAGTAATGGAAGAGCTGAAACACAGGCCAAACGTGTCCAATTTCATAGACTTAAAGGTTGATACCTTTATATACAAAGAATCACCAGATGCAGGAGGCCAGGAAAGGCTGACAGAAAGGGGGTTCTTAGATATGCACACCCCACGGACCCACCCTTGGAGAGTCAGGCTCATGCAATAGGACACTCAGGGGTTCCAGGAGCAGCCCAGGTGATTGCAGTGACAGAGGTCCACAACAATACTTCAGAAGACTTTTTAGAAGACCTCTGAGTGTGCTCTAATGAAACCCAGGAATGCTGTATTTACAGATACTGTGCAGAAGTCTCACATCCTAGTTACACAGGGCAATTTTTGGCAAATTAAAGCCATACTTTTGCAGCATACATGGAGGGTGACCTCGTTAGGTCAGACTGTTGTTCCTGGAAGTGATGCAGCCTCCTGAAATACGAGAAAGTAAATTTCTGTTAAGACACCTAGACTCTGGTACTTTGTTATGGCAGCCCTAGCAGACTAATACAGCTGCTTGGAAAGGATTAAAAATGGAACCTGGGTGGGGAGATGGCAGAAACCTCTAATGAGGCACAGAGTGTGGCTGGGAGTGCAGACCGGAGTCAGACAGCCTTGGGTTCAGAACCTAGTGCTAGCATTTATTACCTGGGTGGCCCTGGGGAATTCAACCAATCAGCTTATGCCTCAATTTCATCATCTGCAGAAGGCAGACCCCATAGGGTTTTGGTGAGCATTAAACAAGTTAATATACACAGATGTCTAGAATTATCCCTGGCATCAAATACATGCCAAACATTGAGTAACCAGTCTTTATAATTATTTTCCCTCTATGTAGGTGTAGGACACTTGAACAGAGATATCAGAGCAGCCCAGGGAGCCTGAGGAAGCTGTGCCCAAAATGAAAAAATAGACCTATTTGCTAGACTATGGTCCTCAAAAGGGAGAGAACACCAGCATTACTGGAGGTGTTGAAACATATTGCTGGCCCCTTCCCCACAGTTCCATTTCAGAAGGTCTAGGGTGGGGCCTGAGTATTTCTGTTTCTAACAAGACCCAGGAGCATCCATCCCTTAGTATAGGGACCCACACTTTGAGAACCATAGAGCTGGAAATATACAGGACGACAGCCTTAGCCCATGCTTAGCACACAGTATGCCCTCAAGGGGTTATCTATGTCAACGTTTTTGCCAGTATGACTACCACCTTTGCCATCACCTAGAACAGGTGAGGTGGCTGGTAAAGAAACCAGGCTGCAGGCACCCTCTCCTCCTTTACTCACCATGAAATAGAACGATAACTGAGTAAATGAGACTGGGGTGGCCCAAAGAATGTTCAGCTTCTAGAAACCATCTACTACCTATTGGCTGGGTTTTTCTATGTGTTAGTTAAATTTCTTTGAACAGTAATAAAAAGCAAGAAGGTTAGGCAGGCCATGCCCATTTGGTTTTTCATCTATTCCCCATGAGTTCCGGGGATGATGAAAGGACAGACCTTGGGAGGCAATGCACGTGTGGAAGGTGTGGTGGAATCCTGCCTTCTCACCAGGGCTGGCCCATGATGGCAGCAACTGGAAGAGAATATTTGGAATGCTGAGCACTGAGAACCATGCTGGGGGACCCACGGGCACTGTTAACCCTCAGCTGCCAGGTGACCTGGAGCCCCATTTTGACTCTGCCCAGAAACTGAGTGTCAGTGTGGCCATGCCAGTCACCATGTCTAAGTGTCAACTGGTCTCTTCATTTGTTTAGTAGTTGTGACTGAGACATTTCAGGGGAGAGAGAGGGTAGAACAGGCATTTACAAGTTTGGCAAAAGACAGTGTGGTCCACCATCACTGCCCTTCTACATCTCATGGCTCCTGAGACACGGACCTTAAAGGGCTTCGAAACATATAAGGGCACAAAAAATGTACCCTATGGCTTTTGAGAATAAGTGAGATTTTACATAAAATTGTATGCATTTCATAAATATTGTTTCTAATAATAATTGGTCTGTTAATATTATTAACATAGATCATTTTGATAATTTCTCATGAACAACAGCTTGTCTTTCTGGTTAGTCAACATCATTTTGAAGTGTGTGGCTCACTGTGCATGGGTGACACCAGCTTCACTCTCACATGGTTCAGGACATATTGTTTCATGTTCAACTGAAGTGATGGCCTATGGGATTCTGACGGAGATGGCACCACTAGCAGGGCTTGAGAACAACCCACCTTGAGCAGGCTTTTCTTCCCAGCCCCTGCATGTGAATCTGTGCCCCATAAGGCATTGGCCTGGGGCCCTGACCAGACTCAAAATCCACTCAGGCACAAGTGCTCCTTCAAAATGCTTACAATCTAGTTAAGGAGATGAGACATGTTCAAAAAATCACAATATTAAGTAATACAAGGGAAAGGAACCAAAGGCCAAAGGGGAAAGAGTAGCCATGGGAGGAAAGTGCCATTCGGGGTCACCGAGGGATTCTTTGGGATGCAGGTGTTCGTGGAGAAGGTTCTGTTTAGTTAAGCAGAGGTTTGAACGGGGGCTCTCACTCACTATTCCAGACAAAAAACATAAGCATTAAATTGGATCTACAGAATTACCAGTGTCTGTGAGACTGGGAAGATGCTATTAATTAGAAAAGAGAAAAAAAAAGAGAAGCAGAAAAACAAGTTGATGAGTTCCCCTGGGGACAGGTTGAAGTGCCTGCAGACATTCAGGGTAGACTGCTGAGCCGAGTTAATGGTCCGGAGGTGAGAAGAAAAGGCGCAGAGTGTTGGGGACACAGCGATGAGAGATGGCTATGAGAGGGTGAGAGTCCCGGGAGAAGGAGTGAAGAAGCCTCGAACCACACTTCGGGAAATGCGTACTGAGGAGGCAAGAGGACAAGCTAGAGGTTAAGACTGGTTAGAAATAACATGAAAAAGGCTGGATCACATCAAGGGTCAAGTTTACAAAAGGAGGATACATGCATTCCTTTCACAAATATGTATAGAGCATCTACATGGCTGAAAATGATGCGGTTCTTCTCCTCAAAGAGTTAGTCTATGTCCACTGTCAAGAAAACCAATGTATTAGAGGAAATAATAGTTGAGAATGGACCATTAATTTAAGTAAATAGTACGTTCCTGATGGGACCAGTGAGAAAAAGGAATTCCCTTCTGGATGCATCTGGGCCTCATGGGCAAAAGACGATCAGTAGGACAGCTCAGGAGAGAGCTCCAGACAGGCGGTCCCAGTGGAACCTGACTGTGACAGCCTGAGGGCATTGATGTGCTGAGATGTGGAAATTGCCTTAAAGTGAGAGATCCCACAAGTTAACCAAGTAAAAACAAGTCCCCAGGCTCACAGGGGAAGGAAACAAATCCCCAAATGTCACACTTAACAAATGAACCCATTCTAAGACATTACAACAACAGTAAGAAAAACACTTTGCATAAGAAATGTCATCCTTAACAAATGAACCCATTCTACCACAGTACAATAACAGTGGGAAAAACATTTTACATAAGGTTTTTCTCACTGACAAACTCAGAGAGGAAAACAAAAACTCATTTCTGCAAAAATAAATGTTTACCTTCCAGTGTTATAAAATCCAATACTAAATGGGTCTAGAGCCATTTGGGAATCCTTGTGTTTGTTAGCTTTTGGTAAATAGCATTTGGAGAGGTCAACAGGGAAGAAGCAAATACTGCCTGTGATCAGAAAGGACCAGGAGGCAGATATATCTGCTTCTTAACAATAAAAGAAACACCTGTCATCCAGGCTTAAGGAGTACACATTGACAACAAGAAAGTTACAAACAGTACTACAGCAAAAAAAGAAAGAAAAAAAAGCATTACTATGGAATTATATTTAGATCCTGCACTTTGAGTGATGTTAGAGAATAAACAATTAGTTCACTCCCTTGTCTGTAAGCCCTGCTCAGAAGGAAGTGTTGACCCAGCTGATACATCTCCACCTGCTCACTAAACCAGTGCATGAACATCAGTGCCACATAGATGTGCATTTGGAAGTGGCCATGCCCCCTAGGGTTCGGTCATGTCTATGCTACTGTGGTGGTTAACTAGTTATTAATGAAGGGGGCAAAGGGAATTAGACATTGAATTTAATGAACTGGGGAGCATAAGCCTGTTTGCTTCACCAGAAAGCTACAGATTCACACCCCAGTGGATCATAATATTGCTCTTTCAAAAGGGATTAACACTCCTCCTTTCCACATTCTAGCGCCAGATTGTTGAGGGCCACAGAGAAAGGTGCTTGACCATGGAGGCCTGTCAATCTAACTAGGGGGTAGACCTGTCAAAAAGCCTACAAAAGCTTGGGAAATTGATTGGGTATTTTGAAAAAGCACCTGGTCCATCCCAAACCCAAGCTAATATAATCCCAGGGGAACAAAGAAGTGTTCTCTCTCTCTCCCTCTCTTTCTCTCTCTCCCACCCAGTAAGGCACTCATCCCTTGTCTTTCTTTGTGTATTCTCTCTCTTCCCCAAACATGTGACCATGTAGGTCTAGCAGCTACTGGGGCCCCCAGCCAACTTCACAGGCTCCAAAAAACTAAGCTCTAATATGAAGCAGAAACTCTGGACACTGGCTATGTTTTGGCTTTGCTAAGGACACAGTTGGACTTTTTCCATGATGGGATGGAGGGAGATGGGACACTGGACACACAGGGGCAGATTCCTAGACAAATAAACCATCTTGCCACACCACAATCTCTGTGCATGGGTCCTTGGAATGCTTGCCTCATAATCCCATGGACAACCCTGATTTCTACCAACAACATTTATATCTCTCAACCTTCACAGTTATCAGGTCTTGATGATGAGACTTACTGAATGTTCTAATGCTCCCTCAAGGTATAGAAACTTGGGAGAATCAGTATAAGCTTAGATGAGTGTTCCTCAAACTTTAACCTGCACCAGCATTACCAACAAGTCTGGGGCGTGATCCAAGACCTTGCATTTCTAATAAATTCCAAGGGGATGCTGTTCTGGTGAACACATTCTGAATAGGTCTGGCTTAGAGCTGGCCCCCTACCCAGCTGCATCTGCAATGAATCAGCCTCTGTGTGTGGAAGAGGACTCATGCTAACCAAGCAGATGTTCCAGAATCCCAATGTGGCCACTACCCATCTCTGCTTTTCCCACTACCTGGGCCTTCTTGTATTGTCTCATCTGCAAGACTGAGCCCCTTGGAGATGAACCCAGTCTACATAATGAGGTTTTGTCTTGTCATTTCCAAAACTGGGATCCTGATTGCTGGCTACCCCTGCATGGAACACCCTTATACTTAGGTGAGTCCCTTGACTAGGACCCCATATGTTCATGGTACTGTTCTTGCTCTCACTATTCCTCTTACTACTGCTACTAGAGCTACAATTCTACCAGGATTACTTCTGCCACTGTCAGTGCCAATGTCAACACCACAGCCACATATTACCAACCCTTCTCCCTGCCAGCAGTTGCTGAGGTTTGGGCATGCTCTGGCTGGGAATGCACAGGTTATGACAGCTAGGACAAGAACATGGCATGCATACCATGTTCTTATTAAGAACAAAAGATGACTGCCTCAAAGCCAGTGTGCCTTGGAGTGTGATCACTACCTGGAAATCAGCTGGGAGCTTGTGAAAATGAGGCTCCCAGACATGCTTTAAGAGTTTTTAATTTAGTGGCATTAGTGGTGTTGACCAGCACTCCAGACAATTCTGACACAATCCCCAATCTTCTCAAAAGCACTGGCTGTTTTTTTTTTTAAATTGCTTTTACTGCAGTCAATTTACTCAACTTGAAAGTTATCATTCTGACAATTTTAAAGGCTACGATTGAGGGGCACGCAGTACATTCACCATGTGGTGCAACCACAAGCACTGTCTAGTTCCAGAACTTTGTCATCAGCACCAATGGAAACCCTGTGGCCAGGAAGCAGTCACTTCTCATTGCCCGCCCTCCCTCATCCCCTGGAGGTCACTATTCTGCCTCCTGTTTCTGTGTGTTTGCCTCTTCGTGATATTTCATAAAGTGGAAATATACAATATATGGCTTTCTTGTCTGTGAGCCCTGGTCAGTTTTGAAGGTGGGGAGGAAGAGGTAAAGGGGATTTTGGGTGTGAGTCAAACCCCTAAGCCTTGCTGAAGATCTGATTCCAAGTTCTGTTGCCAGCTAGCTTCTCTGATCCCCAGTTTGGTTGCCAGTCCCTGACTTCTGGGAACCAGATAACCAAGACGGGGATCAGAGAAACTAACTCCCAAAGCTCCCCCAGACTCAGGGAAGGGGCTTCTGACCTCTCTGAGGGGAGGATCCACACCTTGGATCTGTGTTCCTCCCTCTCCTCCAGCTCCCTGGTTCCCTGATGGGCTCTTTTGGCTTGAGGACTGTAACATAGCTCAGGGGGAACATGGTTTTCAATACAGAGTTCCAGCCCAGACGTTAGTCGTGATGCTGTCCAGTTCTGCTGTGTCTTTTAAACCAAACATATGAAATATTCAACATTGTACGCATGTGAATATGGTACCATAGAAAGAACACAAAAATAGACTCAAAACACCTGGATTTTCAGGCATGCCTGGTAGTATCACTATGTTTGTAATAACTGGCAAAACAAATGCATACAAGTAGCCATACAAAGGCCAATAATGAATTTTTAAAAATTATCTTTCAAACAGAGAAAGACAAATATTGTATGATATCACCCACATGTGATCTAAAAAATTAAACCTATAAAATACACAATAAAATGTGGGCCTATCCCCTCCTGAGGGCCCAAAGGGGCTCTGCAAGGGAGGGTCCTTCAGCATAAGCTTCATGTCCATTACACCCTGGTGAGGCTGGCTTCTGTGACCCAAAGGTCCTTTTTTGCTGACAATTAACTACTTATCAGACATTTTAAACACCATACCCATCTGTATCTAAAATGAAATATTTACATCCACAGATTGCTAACCAAGCTGACTCAAAACATCAACTAATTGTGAAATGCTCCAAAACACTCTTCAGATTAATTCCCCTTTCATATATAACCAGAGAACAATCTATCTTGCAAACTCATAGCATTCCGCAATTTTTATTTTAACATTTACTGAGTCCTAATTAAGTGTGACTTACTGTCGTAACTGCTTGACCTATATGCTTTTTACCATCACCAACAACTCTGTGAGGTAAGGAATAGTGTTAGCCCCATTTTATGGGTGAGGAAACTGAGGCACAGAGAAGATAAAGACCTCGAGGAAAGCTTGTTGGCGACCTGCCTGCGCCGTCTGCCATTCTGCCTCTGATTCCCGTGGATGTGATGCTGTGAACTCTGCAGCTGCCTGTGTGCTCATATGGAACCGTGCCTTGTACATCAGAAGCCGGACCTAGGCTTCTCCTGGAACTGGTCGTCTCTGTAACTCTCAGGCGCCCAACGCTGTGGCTCTGGCCTTGGCCCACGCATCTGCCCTTCCAGAGAAGAAGCCCACTGGCTGATGGAGGGGCTTCTAAGGGGTGGGCATCAGGGAGAACCTGCTGGGCTTGAAACTCCTCCAGGCAATCCCATCAAACTCTGGGAGACAACAGGGACACAAGAGCCATAGTTCCACCTCCACCACATGGGCCTGTCTGGCTCTGAAATTCTGGCCTTTAAGGGCACGGATGCCGAGGAAGGGCGCATGTGAGGATGCAGGATGAGATGACATGGAAGGCGGCTCTAGTGAATTTTTTATTCCCTGAGCATCTCTCAGCTTTGTGGATTAAATAATGCATGCTCTGACTGTGGGAACAAAAAAAAAAGAGGTGAGAACAAGAAACTTCAGGAAGAATGGGAAGGATTAAAATGGGATGTTTTTGCTGTGCATGAAAGCATTTTTAAAGGCAAGTCCACAGTGAGATCAAAGCAAGGACGAAAGAAAGCAAAAGATGAAAAGAAGTGAGAAAGAGATGTGAGGTGCAAACGCCAAAGTGTTAACCTAAATATATCACGGGGAGTTGTGCATTCACGTGAGGCAGCTTGAAAAGGAAAGCCCTCTCTGCTTTCAACCGCTTTGTTAAAAAATTCCTCTCCACCACTTCTTCCATTTAAATTTCACCTTAAAAAAATAGGTACAAATAGCCCAAACCAATGGATAAACAAAGAGCATGTAGGTGATTCCTCTAAGTTGTTACCCCAAATTACAGGAGTGTTCTCTTATCTTGCCCCATCAAAACAGTTGAAAGTCTGGTGTTTGCAGCTGATTCTAATAATAACATGTGAATTTAAGCGATAAAATTTCCCTACAGGCTCCAGTGTGTTTTTCTTTCATTATGTTTCTTATTTGCTGTGATATTGATTCTGAATGCTCCAAAGCTAGCAAACCTCTTGCTTGAAATAGCAAAAGTCACAGTCATTAAGGGCGGGGGCAGCAAAACCGCACACAAGACACGTGAAGTCCTGGAGAGAACAGGGTCACGTCTTGGCACTTGGCCACTTGAGTTTTCTTTAAACACAGTTGGCAGCCAGAAATGGAATAAGTAGGGCAAGGCATCTGGTCAGTCCACCCTCCTCTAGCATTGGGGGACTTCCGTATGCAGATCCCTGAATTTTTCAAGGTCAAAGGTAGTGTAGACGCTAGGCACAAGGATTTTATGCATGCTCACACAAATGAGTGCGTGTTAAAGTGTTGTGCAGCATAAAGGTGTTCTATAAAGAACAGCTTCTTATTAGGGTCCGAAAGGCCTGCAGCACCTAACACGTCTCTTCTAACCCGGGAAACTGTATCGTCCAGAAGCACAGTCGCTGACCAGTCAGAACACATGCCACCTGGACCACCAAACCCAAACATGCTGGCTGAGTAGTAGCTCGCTAATACCAACCTGCCATCACACCTGACATTCCTACACTTCACATTCATTTGGGCTAAAGATGCACAAAAGCACTACTGATTTTAGGTGCACACAGAGAGTGCACATGGCAGGAATGTTTTGATCTAGAAAAGGATGAAAATGGGAAGGTCTCAAGAAAAAGGGTGCCACAGGGCCAGGTGCATTATGTGGTTTTACACTGAGTCGGGGTCACCTGGGGTCACCTGGGGAGCTAGGGACATTCACCTTGAGCTGCTGCATGACATCAGGGGAAACAGTTAATAGTTCCTACCCAATAGGGAAGTTTGGGTATTTCACAAATAAGATAACACATGCTAAGTGCTTAGCTCAATGCTTGGCACATAGCAAGCATTCAATAATAGTTAAAATTCTTACTCATTTTTATTATGCATATAGTTTTTTATATAGGTGAAGGGAGACTAGAGATGTCTTGGGAAACAAAAAGATGAATCATAAGGGTGTAGGAGGGGTGCAGGAAGGGACTTCACGGTAAACTGGGAGGGGGAAGCACAGACAGGAGGCAGGTTTGGAGGGGGCTGCGGGGTGCAGGGAGGAGGCCTGGTTCCAGGACTGGGACTGCTGAGCTGGGGCGTCGGCTCCTGTAAATCCTGCCTGTGCCGCCACAGGCAAGGCACTTGCCTCTCCAAACATCGTCTTGTTTTTAAAAATGGGTATCAGTGACCCTCTCCCAGTGTCAGAGGGTGTGGACAAGACCCAGGGAGAGATGTGCACAGTTAGTCCAGGCACGGGGCCAGTTCATCATGCCTGCTCTCATCTGCCCCGAAGCCTCAGGCCTTCCTGGATGTCCCGTAGGGGTAATTAACTAGCAGGCCCCACTGAGGCCGGGTGGCTGACTATCCTGCAGTCATCATGCTGTGTGTGTCAGAGAAGGAGGGAATTAGGGGCCAGGCAGCACTCTGAAGGCAGCCATCCCGCCCTACAGGGTTTGCTCTGGGCAGAGTGCCGGTCCCCAGCACAGGCCCTCCCAGACCACCAGAGCACAGCCTGTGGCCAAAGAGCCTCTGTTCAGCAAGCTGACCAGAACTCACATGTACAGTGATCTAAAGACACTCATGTCAGCCCTAGTTGGTGTGGCTCAGTGGATTGAGGGCCAGCCTGTGAACCAAAAGGTTGGCAGTTGGATTCTCATTCAGGACACATGCCTGGGTTATGGGCCAGGCCCCCAGTAGGGGGCACATGAGAGGTAGCCACACATGATGTTTCTCTCCCTCTCTTTCTCCCTCCCTTCCCCTCTCTAAAAATAAACAAAATCTTTTTTAAAAAGAAGACACTCATGTCAATGTCACCTCATGTTTCCAATACAATAAGAACAAAGCTAAAATGCTGCTCTTCTAAAAACTAAGGTGAGAATGGCCACACCTGGCCTTCCTGACAACTATTTCCACCAAGCCCAGGGCTTCCTGGCCCTACCTCTCCCTCTGCCTCACTGTCAACCTCACTGATCCTTATCCCTGGCAGGGCTGTTCAAGAATGCCTTCCACATCCTTGCTGCTCTAAGGGTTGTCAGAAGACATCAAAGACTTGCCTGTTCACACTGTCCCTCCTCCATCCTGTGGACCAGCAAGGCTCTCCATCTCTGAACAGGACTCTCTCTCTGAGCCTCTAATCTGCCCATCAGTTCCTACATATTGATCCTATGTGCACACTTCAGTCTGTATGCCCCAAGCTTCTCTGCCTCTAGATCTCAATTCCTGGGCTCTCCACCCCCACCACTTCCATTTCCTCACACTTCCACCTGTCTAAACTCTATCTGTCTCCTGTAGTCCAACTCAAGTGCCCCATCCCTCACAAATGCCTTATTTATTTCCCCAACTTGTGGAAATACCACATTACCACTTGCAAATCCACTGATGTTGTCGCATTAGGAGTCCATGGTATGCTTGTCCACTCAGCCCCTCCCTTTCTGGAGCTCTGCTCCACTGTTACCAGTGGGTGGTGGTTCTGGGCAGGACTCTGTCCTCCTGGTCACAGCTGAAAGGTCCAAGGAAGGGCATCTGACCCAGACGAGAGCACCATTTCCCCTCCCTAGGATTCCCCTATACAGACGCTCCCATGCCTCACCAGTGGCTGAAGCTGTCATCACAATATCAATTTTGAGCTGTTCTGCAGCCATATTCTCCTCCAGATGACTTGGAGAACTGGGGGTGACAGGGGAAGGAGGGGCTCAGAGACAGCAGAGCCGCAGAACAGAGGACCCAGCAGTGTTGTGGTGCCTGGCCTGACTTCCCCCGGCCCTGCCTCATTCTTTCTCTGGGTTGTGTCGGGCCCTCTGTCATTTTTTTATTGTTGGGCACCAGTCTAATGGGCGCCCAAAGTCTAATTCAGGGCAAAGCTGTCAACTTTCTGCATTACCCCTGGTGCTGCTGGAATGCAACCCATTCCTCTCAGAGGCGAGGCTGGAAGATTACAAATTAATCAGATATTTTTAGAGAGGTGTCACATAAATGGAATAAATGACTATAAAAAACTTGCTTGAACATGTGTTTACTATAATTCAAACAATTGTACTCTAGGGTACTTATCTTAGAGAAATGAAAATTTATTTTCACACAAACACCTGTACATGAATGTCCATAGCAACTTTATTTGTAAAAAACCCAAACTGAAAGAACCCAAATGTCCCTCAATAGGCGAAGGGTTAAACAAACTGTGGCGAACCGCAACCACAGAACACCAGGCAGAAGGAAAGAGGAATGAACCCGTGGTGCTCACAGCATCTTGCACGGACCTTAAGAAACTTATGCTGTGTGTAAGAAGCCAATTGCAAAGGTTATGCACTGTATAGTTCAATTTATAGAACATTCCTGAAATAACAAAAGCGTAGAGATGGAGAGCAGACTAGGTTGCCACGGGTCAGGGATGGGGTGGCGGATGGGAGTGGTTATAAAGGAACAGCATGGGGAAGCTCTGTTCTGCATCTCGATTGTGGTAGTGGTTACAGGAATCTACACGTGTGATAAAATGGTACAGAACCGCCCACCACACACACACACGCACACGCGTTAAACTGGTGAGAGCAGAAGAAGCTCTTGTTGTCCAAAGTCAGCTTCCTGGTTGGGACGCTGCACTGGAGTTCTACAAGGTGTTACTATTGGAGGGAACTGAGTAAAGAACACATAGTACCTCTTGTACATTCTTCCAACTTCTTGCAAATTTATAATTATTTTAAAATAACATGGTTTTCTGGTTGTTGTTATTGTTTTTTTTTAAGCCAGTTAGCATTTGAAGCTTTAGCTGGGGTTCTCGTGTTATCTCCTGTGTAAATATACACACTCTCCTTCTTATCCTCTCCTCCACACGGCCTGAAAACGCACAAGAAGAAATGTACATGCACAACCCATTTGTGATTACAGACCTACAGAGCAAACACTGTCACACTGCAGTGATCTGGTTGGGGACAAAAACAAGTATCATTTCTGGTTAAGAAGCTCTTTACAGATGGGGGGGAAAGGCAGGTGGTGTTCTAATAGGGAAGCCTGGCCCGGCATGGAAATCTATGATAACGAGGTGTCTCTCAGCTGCTTCACTAGGAGCCTCAATAACACAGGAAAAACGTTATCTTCCCAAAACACAAGACTCCTCCTATCTCTGCAATTATAAGCCAAGAAGAAAAGCAAACAATGCCAGAGTGCTTCTCCAAAATCCCTTCAGAAAGTCCAGAGGGTATATCCTTTCTCTCTAAAAAGTTTCCTAACTTCCTGGCTGGTGTAGCTCAGTGGATTGAGCACGGACTGTGAACCAAAGCATAGCAGGTTCGATTCCCAGTCAGGGCACATGCCTGGGTTGCAGGTCATGGCCCCAGCAACCACACATTGATGTTTCTTTCTCTCTCTTTCTCCCTCCCTTCCCTCTATAAAAATAAATAAGTAAAATCTAAAAATAAAAGGTTAAAAAATTTTTTTAAAAAGTTTCCTAACTTGAGCCTTCCTGCTTTCAATCTTTGAGCACACGAACCAAGAGAAGAGTTCGATTGGGTGCGCTTGTTCCCCAGGGAAATGTCAGTGTCAAGGTGTCCAGCTGTCCAGATCACTAAGAGAGCTGAATGATAACTACTAGAGATAGGCAGTTTTTAGAGTTCTAAACTGAAATAACTATAGAGTAGAAGCCAAAATATGTACAATAATGCCAAAGACAAAAATTCCCAAGATGATGTCAGAGAAAGTAGAAAAAAGAAACCTGCACATGTGCAGTCCATGTTAACCTACTCAGCAATAGCTGCAACTTAGCCATGTGCAAGGCCCTGAGACAAAGCACAGAAAGAACTACAGTTCTCGCCCTCAAGGGTCTTACAGTTTAGAGATGGACAAGTACACAAATGCAATACAGAACTCCACGTGTTGCCCCAAACTATACTCTGGTGCCCTTGGAGCAGAAGCTAAGGGCCCCTAATGTGGCCGTAGCTGGGAAGTCTGGGAGGACTTCCTGGAGGGGGTGAGACAGAAGTAAAATGTTGACTAAAAAGCTGGAGCTACCAAATCAAATATTGTCATGAGCACATCCTACAGACATGCCCTTTAACAGGGATTGAACTATGAGCTTTTGCAAGTATTGTCTCTAAACCTCACAATTTAAACTCTGCAGAAAATCCACTATTATTCCCAACTTACTCAAGACCAGAAAAGGTAAGTACCTTGGCCAAGACCACACAGGATTTGATTCCACTTTTTCCTCCACATGCTATTGATGAAGCATAAAGAAGGTGATAAGGCAAGATTTTTTTTAACATAGTGAAAAACTATTGATGAGTTATTAAAAATTTATTAAAGATTATAATAGTATAAATTAAGAAACTTCTAATATTATTATTTTTTTAAGATTTTACTTATTTTTAGAGAGAGGGGAAGGGAGGGAGAAAGAGAGGGAGAGAAATATCAATATGTGATTGACTCTCACATGGCCCCCACTGGGGACCTAGCCTGCAACCCAGGCATGTGCCCTGACTGGGAATCGAACTAGCGACCCTTTAGTTCACAGCCTGCACTCATCCACTGAGCTACACCAGCCAGGGCAGCTTCTGATATTATTTTAAAGGGAACTCATGGGCTAAAGTTACCCAGGAGGTTTGAAGGCACATTAAACTCCCACGGAAATTTGGACTTAACATACCTAAGAAAGTGAACTTGATCCCTTTCCCAAACCCACCATTCCCAGCATGTTCCTTTTACTGATGACCATCACAACCTGCCCTGTCACACAAGCCGAGGCCCTGGGCATCCTCTTCGACCCCTCCCTCCTCTTCACCCTCCTTTACAACCAAGCAGTCCTCGTGTACTTCAGTCTCAAAGGTTCCAAGTATAAGGTGCTGTCATGTAGGAAAATAGGAAATTCCAAGTCAGTGGTTAAAGGATGGATTATTAAATAAATTGAGATAACCAGAGCTTGAGACAAGAGTCTCTAAGTTAAAACTCTCATACCCTAATATAAAAGTACTTAATTAATTTGAAATCTATTTTTAAAGAAATCTTTGCCATAGAGAAGACATACATGAATATTTCTACCATCTATGGATAATGAATTACTTTCTTAGGATATCATCATCAGAAGAAAACTGATTGACTTGACTATATAAAATGTAAAGTTTATGTTTGTGAAAAATCCTTTAACAAATTAAAGTAAAAAGCACAAATTGAGAGAAATACCTGTAAAATTAATATCAAGTAGTTTCATATATACAATATTTTAAAAATCAATAACGTAAAGATAAATACCTCAAAAGAAAAAGAAATAAGGAGTTATCAATAGGCAAATCCCTAAAACAGAAATACAGTTAAGCATACGGAAAAGTATTCATCATCACTAATATTCAAAAAATGCAGATTTAAAAATGGCATGCCAGTTTTCACTCCTCGTAACAGCAAATATGACAAAGATTAATAGTATTCGGCGTTGGTGAGGAGACAGAGAACATACTTTCATACACTTATCATGGGACAGTATCACATATCTGGAAAACAATTTAACAATCACCATTAAAAGTTCTTAAAAATGCATACAGAACTTCCAGGATAAGATAATAAATTTGAATCAGATATTGCCCCCTACTGAAAAGTATGGTAGAGGAATTAAAAATAATAATAAACCTATAACCTTCCAAGTCAGAAAAAACATAAGAGATACCAACCACAACATTAGGAAAGCTGGAAAACAGATTCACAGGGTAACCACAGAGACAGATGTGTCAGACCCCTGTGCAGTCAAAGCCAGGATGCCTGACCCAAGCTTGCAGAGAGAGAAACAGAGAGGGAGAGAGAGAAAATAAAAAAATACAATGTTAAACTTTCTGTTTAATTATTTTTAAGTGTAGTTTGGTGGCATTAAGTATAATCACACTGTTGTGAAACCACCACCACCACCCATATGCAGAACTTCTTCGTCTTCCCGAACTATACCCATCAAACAATAACTATCCATTTTCCCTTACCCCACCCTGGGGCTGTCTAAGCACCTTTTAAGAAAGAAGTAATCACGAACAGACAACTGGTTCACTGCACATCCAAGGAAAGTGTCCAACGTGGGAGACAGAAACTAAACAACAAAAAGAAAAAAGCAATGTGTGAAAACAGACTATATAGGGAGAAAAGCTAAAAAACAAAATAGGACATTATTAATATCCTTCAAGGGATAAAAAATATTTTGCTTCCATTAAATAAGAGCAATATGCTATAAAAAGGAATTTTCAGAGAATAAAAAGAGCACTTGAAAGTAAAATCATGATAGCAGAAATAAAAAAGCACTGAATGGAAGAAAGATAAAATTGAAGCAAGCAAGCAAAGTAGAGCAAATGATGTAATAGCAGAGAAGATATAAGAAAATTAGGGGTTCAGTCTAGGAGGTTCAATAATAGAATATGGAAGATGCTAAAAGAGAAAATAAAAAATGGGGAGGAATTATCAATTCAATATTCTAAGAAATTTTCCCAAAACTGATAAACATTAGATTCCAGAATGAAGCCACTAAATGCCCAGCCCAACGGATGATAATTGACCCACCCCAGGGCTCATCATTGTGAATTCCAAAACTCTGGGGACAAAATGAAGATTCCACGGGTTTCAAGAAAGGAAAAAGAAATTGTGAAGGATCAGGAATTTGGATGTCATTAGTTCTTTTTTCTTTAAATCAAAAGATAAAAGATAATGGAACAAAACCATGAAAATTCTGAAAGAAGATGAGTGAGCTTTCTTCAGACACAGATGATCTCAAAAGATTTTGATCTTCCTTGTAGTCTTTCTTAAGAAGCTTCTAATTGTGTGTTTCACCAAAGTAAGCATGTAAACCAAGAGAAAGAAAGGCGTGGAATCCATCACAGGAGGGGAGCGGAGGAGATGCCCGGAGCAGCGTGAAGGGAGGTCCACAGTGACAAGCATGCATAGGCCCCAGGGCCACGCGTCCACAGCAGAGCAGTGTGGCTTAAGGTGGACACGTTGAGAGTTGTAATTGTGATCTCTCCTGCAAACTTACCTCACTTTAGGGTAGGGATAGACTGTCTAGATGAGACAAGGACTTCTAACATGAACTGATAATTTGTTCTCCAGATGCGTGGAACTAATGTGCAAAAAGTATATGAAAGTGTCTTTTTCTGTGTATTTTCACGGACACTGAACCTTTGTCATCTTTGCTGTCCTGATGAATGGAATGATGTCTGAATGAGGATGGATTGTCCCTATTCTTTTCTATAATTGGATGTTCTGAACACAGGCTAAGTTTGAGCTCTCTCTACATGCCTGCCTCCTGGATCAGTTGAGGATATTCATTTCATCCCTTAAATATGATCTACTTTGACCTCCTTCTGAAGGTCAGAGGCAGAAATCACACAGCAGCCATTCCACCTACTTGGGTTTTTGCCTTATACCCAGTAACTAACAGGTTCACACAATAGTCCTGCCAGATGCCCCCACTGGAATAAGCCCATGTTTCTCTGACCTGTCTTTTTAAAGACTTAGCTGTCTTTTCCAGAAGAGGCTTTTGTAAACTCTTAGAAAAGCATGTATATCAATGTTCATGTTCTTGAGCTAGTAGGCTAAGAAGCATTTATTAATAAGTACAGTTAAAAAAATGAAGAAGCCAAGAGAGCTGAGTAAAAAGAAAAAAGGAAGAAATAAATGGCATCCAGATTGGAAAGCAAGATTATCACTGTTTGAAGATGGGATGATATTATATATAGAAAGCTATAAAGAATATACACGCAAACACATGAAACTATTAGAACTAACAAAAAAGTTTAGAAAAATAAAAAATCAGCTGCATTTCTCTACAGTAGCACTGAAAAGTCCAAAAATAAATAATCCACTTAAAATAGCATCAAAAATAATATAATATTTAATAATAAATTTAACCAAAGAAGTGAAAGATTTGTACATTAAAAACTACAAAAATTGTTGAAAGAGATAAAGGCATGCCTAAGTAAATAGAAAGACACTCTATGTTTATGGATTGGAAGCATTTGTATTGTTGTTGACAATACTCCACAAATTGAACTTTATATTTGATGCAATCCCTAACCAAATTACAACTGCCTTTTTTTGCAGAAATGAACAAGCTGGTCCTAAATTTTCTATGTTAGTACACAGGACCCAGATAGACAAAACAATCTTGAAAAAGTAGAACAAGATTGAAAGACCCATACTTCCTGATTTTAAAACTTACTACAAAGGAACAGTTATCGAGACAGTTTGGTACTGACAAAAGGATAGGCACCTAGATCAGTGAAACAGGAATTACAGTCCAGAAATAAACCCTCCTCACATTGGCAGTCAGTTGATTTTTGACCATGGTGCCATGACCGTTCAATGGGGAAAGAACAATCTTTTCAACAAATGGTACTGAAACAACTGAATATCCTCATGGAAAAATGTGAATTTGGACCCTAACTTAAACTACATACAAACACTAACTTACCATCAATAAGGACAGAAAAAGTAGGTATAAATCTTTGTGATCTTGGATTAGGCAACAATTTCTTAGACATGACACCATTAGCTCAAGCATCCAAAGGAAAAAATAAAAAACTGAACTTCATCAAAATTAAAAAACTTTTTGCATCAAAGGACATTATCAAGAAAGTGAAAAGACAACCCATAGAATGGAAGAAAATATTTACAGATGCACTTGCAAAAAATACTTGCAGAATATATTTAACAAGAGTGCATACCCAGATCATATAAAGAACAATTACAACTCAAAAATAAAAAGACAAATAAGTCATTTTCAAAATGGGCAAAGGATTTGAAAAGACATTTCTCCAAATAAGACAGACTAATAGCAAATAAGCACATAAAAAGATGCTTAAAATAATTACTCGCTAGGGAAAGGCAAATAAATCTACAAGGTACCACGCATTAGGTTGGCTCTGGCTTAAAGAAGAAGGAAAACAGATGTTGGTGAGAATGCAGAGAAACTGAAACCTTCACACACTACTGGTAGGAATGTAAAATGATTCAGGTGCTATAAAAAAGAGTCTGGTTGTGGATTCAGAAAATTAAACATAGAATTATCATATGGTCCAGCAATTTCATGCCTAGGTACATTTTTAAGAAAACTGAAACATATGTGTCCACATAAAAACATGTATATGAATGTCCATAGCAGTATTATTCCTAATAGCCCCAAACTGGGAAGAACCCAACTATCCATCAACTGCTGAACGAATAAGATGTATAATATCCGTAGAACAAAATATGCTTTAACCATAAAAAGAATGAAATACTCATATATGCTACAACACGGATGAACATAGAAAACATTATGGTAAATGAAAGAAGCCATACACAGAAGGCCACATATTGTGGACTTCGTTTATATCAAAGGTCCAGAATAGGCAAATTCACAGAGATAGACAACGCTTTCACGGTTGCTCTAGCAACTAACTGAGAGAGACTGCTAGAAGATTCAGGGCTTCTTTGGGGAAAATATTCTAGCATTAGATAGTGGCAATAGTTACAAAACATTTTGAATATACTGAAAGCCACTGAACTGTGCACTTTAAAATGACACATTTTATGTTATGTGAACTATATCTTAATTAAAATAATGGGAAATAAACAAAAACTATTAGTGTTTCAAGAATAATGATCCATATAATTCTGTGTATTCTTAACTCCTCAAGCAAATTTCAAGGCAAAAATATGCCAAGGGCCTGAACAAAGAGACCAATGGCCTGGGATATGGCCAAGTGGGACCACACTCGAAAGTAACTAACTGTTGGCTGTGAACCTAAAATTGCTCTAAAAAAACTAAGTGTATTAATTTTTTTATTAAACTTGGACTAAAAAAAATGGTAAGTAACCAGGTGCTGCTGGGAAAGGGAGGAGGAAGAGCATGAAAGGACTTCCAGTCTTTGATGATGAGATACCTGAGAAGGTGAAACTCTTCACTGAGACAGGAAATAAATGACAAGAAAGAGTTCTGAGACTGAGAGTAAAATGGTAAGTCAATCACTGGACCAGCTGAGCTTGTGGTTTCCGAGGGGCCCAGAGCAGCCACAGATGGAGGACATGGGTAGGGAGCTCAGCGGAGAGGCTGAGCTGCTCTGGGCTGGAATAAAGGACTGGAGGATCATCAGAACGTACACAGTGGAGGAACTACCCCGTGTCCCATGGTGAGGATCACAGGTGCTGAGATCCCAATGGAAGCAGGGAGCCAAGGAGGAGGAAGGCGAGAGGAGAATCAGAACAGAGCAGTTCAAGGCCCCAGGAAGAGAAGAATGCCAGGAAGGGAGCTGCCAGCAACATCCAACGTGGCCAGACTGGGGCAGGGAGACGCCCACTGGATTCGGTAAGCGGTGATCACTGGCAAGTTTTGCCTGAGTGATTTCAGTTTAATGTAGAAGAGTACAAAGAATCATGCCTTACGTGGGCTTAATGTCAGCCAATGTCAATATTCAAGTTTAATAAATCAAATCAATTAAAAAAAAAACAATAAGGGAAAGATCCTGATTTGCCTGTACACACAGATCCAGTCATCTGGCTTCATTCACACATTCCCTGAAGCAATCTTTTTGTTCTTTTCTGAAAAAGCCTTTTATCTCAAATGGATGGGATAACATATGGAAGTGGGAGGGGCTATCATTCCCGCCTGTGCCAGTCTTGACCAGCCTGAGAATACACCATTCCACCCTCATTAAACTGCTGTTCCCGGAGCTTTTTTAATACAAAGGGAAATGTCATGCTTCACAGTTCAGGGGGAACATGAGAACATCAACTTCTTTTCACTATAGGATCATAACTAAGTAAAATGTGCATTAAAAGAGGGCGAGAACATGGGCAAATGAGCAGTTGCCTCTGGCTAGTCTCACAGTATTTGTTTTTTGCCAATATGTGCTTTTAGATACATTTAAATTTTCCTACATACAACATGCACTGCTTTTAAGATTAGAAAAATGGTAAGACTGGGGGAAAAATGTTTTAGCAACTCAAAACAGAAGGTAAGCAAGGATAAAAATATTAATGCTAGACCAAGTAAATACAAGGCAAGAAAAAAAGGTATTTTTTTGAAGATAAAAGGAGCATTACATAATGGTAACAACCACCACTACTAATGAAGCCATGCAGATACAAATCTATGTTGCCAGAGAAACTGAAGAGATATATAAATCAAACATTATTAGGATTATGGAGAAGAACAGCCATTGTACAAGTTAATGTTAAGACACCATTATCACACAGACTTAAGAAGATAAACTCAGTCTATCTAAATACACATAATTGATGTCTGGCAGGAATTTACTTCCATGATTACAGTGTGAGGGTCTTTTCAAGTGTATACAGAACATTTACAAAACTCAACAATACTCGTCACAAGGAAAATCTCAATAAAGAAAAACATGTTAAATTTCTCTTCCCATTAAAAAGAAGGCACTTCTGGCTTAGAAAAAAAATAAAGAAGCTAGAGCTGGAGAAAGAAAAGAGAGGAATAGTGTTAATATAGCCCACTGCTGGTCCCCTAGGTGTTGGGGTACAGGGAAGGATGAATGGGAATTAACTTTATGGTGAGAATGGACAAATTCCTCTTCCTGCTTTTTCTCACTCACTCAACACTTCATTAAACCTGAAGGGCAAACCATTGAAATGGCACTTAACTCAGTGGTTCTCAAAGTGTGGTCCCTTCTCCAGGAGAATGAACCAGGAGTTTGTGATAAATGCAAATCCCTCTGCCCCACCCCAGACCTCCTGAAGCTGAACCTCCTTCCAGTGTGGGGCTCCAGAATGTTCTGTGTGAAAGCATCTGATGTTAAAGGTATACAAATGCCCAGGTGCCCTCAGCCCTTAAGCAGGTCAACTCTGAGGAGTGGGTTTTACATTGGCTCTCAGAGTCCCCTTGAGATGAGGCTCCTGTCACCCAAAGTAGCAATCTGCATGACACCCCCTTGAGGGGTGCCTTCCCTTCCCAGTCCTAGGTTCCCACTCTTCTCTCCACTTCCCAAATAAGCCAATGTATTCAATTCTTTGTCTCAGGGTCTATGGGGGGAAACCCAAGCTAAGACCCCTGCTCTCAGAAGTGTGTGTTCTGCTTGAGGCTGATTTCGCTGATCATTCCTTCCTCTCTGGCTGGGCTCGGCAGAGATGTTCTTGGGAGAGGGAGCCCCACCAGCAGCAAGTCCCCACATCAGTTCAGTCCAGTGTTTGCAGTTCCCTCTCTTTTCTGGGTCTGCCAGCTCTTCTGAGTGGCACCTCCAGCCACCCTGCCACTGGCCCCTTTCCCAAGGGTTAGCTACCAGCCAGGCTCTGAGGAGCAAAGTGCTGCCCAGACCTGGAGTGTGGATGTGCAAGCCGTGGCAGTACCACATGCTACAGTGGGGTACAGGGTGCTGAGACAGCACTGAGCCTGGGTCAGCAAAGGCTTTGAGGATACAACATGCATGGGATATCTGGGGAATGAGTGGGACTTAGCCAGCAAATGAGGGGTGGTGTGTAGCAGCAGGGACCCCCTGCATAGGGTCCGAAAGTGCTGCTGTAGCAAGAGGTCTGCAATGGGCTGCAGAGAGGGGTGCTGTGAGCCAGCCAGGGACAGAGACTTTGCCAGAAGACTTAGAGAACTGAAGAAACTTCCTTCTCACAAGACTCTTAATGATAATTTTAGAAGAATCTATAGATAACTAAATGACTAGAGGTCAGGGGAGAAAAATAGGAATGTGAAAAATTCAGCAAGTGACCCGTCTATTCTCCCAACCTGGAGGCCTGGAGAGGGCAGTGCCCTGAGCGGCATGTGGCCAAGTCCAGGCACACAGGCCTTTCAGTGGTAACTGTGATGCCGGTTCAGAAGGGACAGGGGTCTTCAGCTTTGGAGCCAATGAAACGTGCTAAGTTCATGCTGGAGCTCCTGAGGATTTCAGGCTTCAAGCAGAACCTGTGGTTCATCCTACCACCTCCTCGTCTCTCCTGACCAGGCACGCACAGGGTAATCTTTCTGTACTCAGCATGCTGAGAGCAAGGGGTTTAGCCTGCCTCTTAACCCTGTAATTGCTCCTTGGCCTTAAGCATGCATACTGGCTGGCTTTCTTTCCTGTCATTAGCTTCTGGGGGTTTCTCCCGGCAGTGAGTACTGTGGAGTTTGTGGGCTAAGAGCCCATGCAAAGCCACAATTAGCCAAACCGACCCCTTCCCCACCTCGACAATGGGCCTTCCTCTCCAAGGAACTCAAAGGATTTTTTTCTACTGTCATCCAGTATTCACTTGCTTTATATGTTTAAATTGAGCCATTATTCCTAACATACCTAAATTCCAAGCAGCCTGCAAACAGTGTCATTTCCATCTGCAGTCATTGTGGGCACAGTGGCCCAGAGGGGAATTCTGAGGTAAGACAAGAGTTCCCGTCACAGGACAGAATTTCACTTTTCCCTTTGTCTCTCAGAAAAGTACAACAGAGGTGGGGTTGGGGACAGGGAGTGTGGGTGAATTCAGCCCTTCGATGCCATCTCCTTTAGTAAAATGAAGAGGGAAAATTACCCTAGATACATAACTAGCCATTTATCCTTAGAGCCCTGGAGGACTCATGTACCAATGAATCAGTATTTGCCGAGACTTCTTCCTCGAAAACATCTCCCAGGGACAGGAGACCGGGACGCCTAGGCTCACGCTGGAATGAATGAAGTGGCATCTCCCCTTCCTGATACTGTGAGTCTGCATCTTCCTCTCCAAGAAGCCTGTGCTGGTCAGCCACCCCCATACCTTCGTCACTGTTGTCATCCACCAGGATGATCTCCTTCAGCAGGTGTGTCGGCGTATGGTTGACAGCACTGTGGACTGACCGCAGGATCACCGACAGGGCCTCGTTCACAAAGATGAATATGATGGATATCTGGGGCAGCTCCTTGGAGTACTTCAGCTCCTTACACCTGGGGAGGAGAGCAGGGGAGCGGGGTCAGAAGAAGGAAGACACAGAACTGTAGCTGGACACAGTAAGGATGTCAGCCTGATGATACTTGTACACTCCCTCCCAAA
Organism: Tonatia bakeri; assembly: GCA_004024845.1. Classification (NCBI taxonomy): domain Eukaryota; kingdom Metazoa; phylum Chordata; class Mammalia; order Chiroptera; family Phyllostomidae; genus Tonatia; species Tonatia bakeri. Next base: position 74,089 of record PVIA01001255.1, read on the forward strand.
GCATGAGTCACTGTGCCCTGGGAATCTCTCTTGGTTAAGGAATACAAATAAAACCTCAAGAGGAGAGTGTTAAGCAATCCAGCTTCACTTCTCCCAAATTTTCCACCCATACAAAATGGGAAGCATCAGTCTTGGGCACCTTCTGTGTCACAGGCTGCTGTGCCCACAGGTACCCCCTGGTCCAGTCAGTGCCCACCTGCCCAACTGTAGACTCAAGACCTCTGCATTTCCTTGTCTGGAGCTCCCTTGTTTTGATGCCACCTGAGCAGTTCCCCTTCCCCATCGGCTCTCATCCAGAGACTGCTAGGGGTTGATGCATAAACACCCCAGCTCCCCCAGCACTTGCACAGGTGGACTCTGAGGGGTGGGCTCCCAGAGTCGCCCAGGGATAAAGCTCCTGTCACCCACAGTCACAATCTGCATGACATTGCCTTTAGGAGATGCTTTCCCTTCCCAGTCCACCTTCCCACTCCCCTCTCTACCTTCCAAATAAACTAATGCACTCCAATCTTTGTCTCAGGGTCTTTCTCTGGGAGAACACGTACTAAGACATATACCAGACACCCTGATCTCATGGAGCTTATATTCTGGGAGACATAAAACACACATGCAAATAATCATAATCAAGGAAGCGGGTCCTCTGCCTGTGTAGGAGTGTGCTGCCTGACACACCCCAACTCTTCCTGCCAGTGTTCCTAGAGCCTCCCTGGGGGCAGGAGATGACACCACCTGCCTAAGAGGTCCTCCCTTCTAAGACCCAGTAACAGCCCCATCCCCAAACACAGGGGTGAAAGGGGAGACTCCTTTTCACCAGTCTGGACTGAGGGACAGAGGGCTGGTGACGTCCGAGATGGTAGAACACCCAAAGACGGTGCTCTGCATGGCTCAGTCACAGGAGCACATGCTTTGTCCAGGGAACACCGGGAATTTGGCTTTATGTTTAGCCTGAGCCACACTTGCAATACCAAATGGAAACAAAGTGGACTGGAACCCAGAGCCAGTGCCTTTCCGTGCACCCCCTTCCCTTGCAAGATTCTGCACAATGTAGAGCACAATGTGCGAGAGAGCAAACCAAAGGCAACAAGAGAAAGGAATGGAGCGAGCGAGGCAGCGCTGGAGAAGGAGCAAGAAATATGGCTGTTTTTTATGCTTAACAGCTTGGCCTGTGTCGGGCCATATTAATCATGTAGGCAATTTTCTGAAGAAAATAAAGTTTTGTTACAGTATACATTTGTGTCTCCAGGAAGAGACCATCCAGGGATCCATTGATCATGCAGCCTCATTTTTACCACATCGCTGTAAATTCACTTCTGGGGCAACCAGGGAGATTAGAATGGTTATTGACGGGCTCCTGGGCAGTCAGCGGGAATGATCTCATTTACTGCGTGGTGATCCGAGAGAGGAGGGCACTCTGGAAGATCCCTCAGAGCCCCCTCAATGGGGCGCTGGCAGTCATCCGGAGCCCGGCAGGCTGGCAGCTGCTCTTTCTCAGCCCATTACTCATCAGCCCATGCACGTGAGCACACAGACCTTGCACATCTACCTACTCTGAGCGTTCACTCCTAGGGATGGTTTCTTTGGTCCTTTGTTGTTAACAGTTTCTGGCCCTTGAAATGAAGAAGCAAACAGCCAGACTGCACTGTACCTGCACTGATTTCTCCAACCACAGGCATTGGGGTCGTGCTGCCATCAAGCCTGTCGTGAGTCAAGCTTCTTGGCCAGAGCAGACAGTTCCCCCTGGTGAAAGGGAACATGGGCACCTCAGGGGAACAGGGAGTGGAGGGGCTGATTCGGCCTGTTCAAGAGTCAAGGTGGACATTCAGTAAATTGTGGGGGAATTTCAGAAATGAGAAGTGCTCTGCCACCCATTGGACCTGTTACCCTGGGCATACCACTCATGTTTTTTTCACTCTAAAACTATAAAAAACAAAACAAAACGAAAAAACCCTCGCCATTCCTATAGCTCTGGGTGCCCAGCTAGGGTTCTCATAAGGATCAAGTGAGACCAGACTTTGGGAGCCCTGTGAAAATGCTACGTCACAACTAATGGAAAGACAGGGTCTGCCTGGTTGGCCCCTCTACCCTTCCTCCCAGCTCCTCTGTTCCCTTTTGTGTATTCTCCAACACCACGGCCAGGCTTCCAGAGTTTCCACTCAACCTAGGCCCTTCCTGTAGAACTCTCCCAGGACTCTCTTCCCCAACAGCGTCCAGGTCTCTAACCTTGGCCAGCATATAATTCACCTCTCCTGTGCCTGACACCCTCAGGGTCTCGCCATAGGCAGAAAATATAAATATAGTCATTATTATGAAAATCGGCACTGTTTTTGTTGGTCCTTAAACTCCAGGATGGTAGCTCTGCCTTAAAAAAATGGACTTTAACTGGTTTACTGCCTGATGCATAGAAGCTGCATGGAATACACTGGAGAGAAGGACAAGTAAAGTTTCAAGCACTTTCTGTAAGGAGTGGGCACTGATAGGTACAAAGTTACTTCCAATCAAATGCCCAATGATGAAAACAGCAGCAAAGGAGTATGGGGAAGGAGATTAAGGGTGGATGGTGCAAAGAAAGAGAGAGGCTCCCAGGCCACAGAAATACCAGAGACTACACAGAGGAAGAGAACAAATAGATAGGGCTCCTGCACCTAGGAGTTGGTGCCGAAACAACTGTCGCTGTGGCCGATGACCCTCAGGAAAGTATACGCAAACACACGTATCTGGATACCCCACACCCTGTGGAATGGGGCTTACATGACAGAAGCCCCTCCCCTCACTCCCAAGTTCCTGCAGAGCTGAGGGGGTGGAAGGTGCTCAGTGCCTAGGGTCCCAGGGCTCCACATGGTGCTCTCTGGGTGGCCCCAGGGGTGGCCAGTGCCAGGCAGTCTGGGCAGGCAGGCCTGGGGGAGGCAGAATTCAGCTCAGCTTGCCTTCCAGCCCTGTCTCTACATAACGGAACATGCAGAATTTGCCATGTTTCCTACTGTAAAACCCAGGTAAGTAAGAGTACTCTGGGAGTGTGTGAGGATAGAAGAACAGACCCCAGACTGAAAGACATGCAGGGAGTGAGGAGAGGATGGCACACCACGGAAATGACAAAATACCTCAGAATCTATAGCAGTGTGTGTGCACACAGTATGCACTTCCTCTAGCAAAGCAGACTCGGATCTGGGTCCCAGGAACCACAAATTCCTTTCAGTAAGCAGTCCGTGAGCATAACCAATCCTCTGTCTGAAAAAGATGGCCTGGATCAACATCAGTCAGTGCTCCAGGAGGAAGGGGCTACAAAGAAATTCAGGAGCAGGCTCCTCTCCTCCAAGGGCTCACAGGGCACAGGTTCTTGCAAAGCTGTTTTCACAGAGGAAAGAAAGCAACCAACCAACCAAGTGAGGTCTCTTAGACACCTTACATCTGTCCATCTGACTGTCTGTCCAGCTGTCCATATGTCTGAGATGCCTCCGTGAACTCAGAAACTCCTTTCAGGTGATCCCTGTTTCCCCTCCTTTATTCCCCATCACCCCAAAGCCCTTGACATTGACTTTCCTTAGTACCAAAAGTGCTCACAGTCTATTTCATTGATGGTAAGGAAGAGGAGGAAGCGAGGAGACCTGACCACCACTGGGAACCCACCAGAGAGAATCACAGTTGAAGTGAAGGAAGGTCAAGGGCTGAGGCCTCCAGCAGGGAAGAAATCAAAGTCCAAAGGGTTGGCCTTCTCATAAGTGGATCCCTGTCCATGACCACCTTTTAAGGAAACAGCTTATATAACCTAGTGTGGTATAGGTAAGAGGTATCAAGAAACACTGTGACCCAGTTTAACAAACTTGGAAAAAAAAAAGATAACCCCAAACATCCCCATTGTTGTAAAAATGCATTGAGACGCAATGTGGTCCAGGGTTACAGATAATGATGACGACAGTAATAACAAACACATACACAGTAGCCTACATGCCAGAAACTGCTGGGAGCTTCCATGTCTGGTACTGTCTCATTTAATCCTCACAGCAACCTGAGGAGTAGGCAGCTTTATCATCCCTTGTTCACAGATGAGGAAACTCGGGCACAGAGAGTGAAGTCACTTGCCCTAAGCCACACAGCAAGTCTGCAACAAGAATGCCTGGATGTGGACTTCATCATCTGATGTTTAGACTCTTCCAAATGCTCCTGCCAGACCAGGGCACAGTGTGGTAACTGCAGCAGACAACCCACCACACAATTTCTAGCCCCACCTCTTCCCAGCTGGGGGACCTTGGTGAAGCTGTTCAGTCTGAGCCTCAGCTCCCTTATCTGTGTCCTAAAAGACCTGATGAGGAGAGAGAGAGACAGCCCTCTGTGGACAGTTGCGCCATGCCTATGACCTGCTGGGGGCTGACAGCGTATAGACCAGGAGAGTTCCCTTCAAGCAGGATGTGGGTGAGCAGAAGCCAGCCCCTCAAAACCCAAGATTAATAAAGCCAGTGGGAACATGGGCAAAGATCCTGGTATTTTGGCTGTGAATTGGGGCAGGATGCAAGGTCGGGAGGTGCCCCCAGGGAGTTGACACAAGCTTAACTGAAGGACCCCAGGGTCAGAGAGCTCTAGGACCTACAGGGGCTGGGTGTGGACGATGTACCTGTGTGTGTACTCTGGATGGCTGGGTGGGGACGGTTCCCAGCAAGTGTGCAGGCCTCTCAGGCTCCAGTTCTGTTCCTGGTCCCTCTCCTGGCCGTCAGTTCCTCAGGTCCCATCTAAAGCGAGGGCTTTCCTGGTTTCTCCACGGCACTTGGCTCACATGGCCCATCACTGTGAGGCCAATGTGCAGGGTATTTCTGGCTGTTCACTTCAGCTTTGGCTCCTAGGTGCAATGATGCCCCACCCTAATGAAGGAACCAATTACCAAGCACCACCCAAGCTCTAATCTCCTGTCAGTAACTAAGAGTCCTGGTTCTGATAGCTGAAACACATCCAGTACTCTAACAAGGCTGTTTGTAATACAATGCAGTAAATGCTAAGTTTCCAATGGCTGTACCTCCACCAGCTGTGATGGATGAGCTGAGGTGGACCAGGAGGGCAGGGAAGATGAGCTGTGAGCTGGACTTGAAAGGTGGATCAATGGATCAATCTTCCACAGCCAAGAACGGAAGGAGGAGCTAGCAATTAGAGCTCCTTTGAGCATACAGAGGCTCTGGGGTCCCCTTATTTTCTTTTCTAGGGCCTTCCCCAAGAAATCTAAGTTTGTTTAGAGATGGTAGAGAGCCAGATGTCAGGACCATAGACTCACATCAAACTCCACAAAGTCCTCTGAGGCTGATCTTCATTTTGAAAATGCTTCTAAGACAGGCATAAGGTCATAAAGATCCACGAGCAAAGACTCTACAGCTAATGGCAGTCTGCACTCTCAGTGCCAGGCCTCTCGCTGGGCGCCAAAAGGCAACACGAATGGAAATGAGAAGGAGTAAAGTTCAGGGAACAACAACAAAAAAAAAAGTAAAACACGGCCTTGCACTCCGAGAGCAGCCGAGCTCTAATGAGAAATCTCCTGATCATCACGGTGGACTCCGGGGGCGGGGGTGACACAGCTTCACAGCCACTCCTCACACTGCTGCAGGCAGACGTGGGAGGCGAGGACTTCCGTGAGGGCCTCACCACCATCGTCACATCCACACAACATCAAATCCACTTCCAAACAGAGAAGTATCCATCCTTGAGTATCTAGCTTGTTACTTCTGAATATGCTTTATCTACGAAAGCAGACTTGGACTGTACCTTGGTGCCACCTCTCCTGCACTTCAGAATAGGCACACCTGTTCCCAGCCTCCACGGCCACACTCTTCCTTGGTCTGACCACACCCTCACTGGTCAGTATCACACACACCCAAAGCCCATATTCTCAAACTGAGAGGCAAAAGGGCTCTGTACCCAAGAAGACATTAGTGTGGTCCAGCCACTTGGGGATAGAATTCACTTCTCCAATAGTGCATCCGGTTGTCAGGTAGAGACCATCAGAGAGGAAAGGCAAAGGTGTGCAGTAGTAATCTTTTGGCTTCTGCCTGAATTACATGTGGCCATGAGCTTAACCACAGCCATGGCTGGTGCATGCCAGCCCAAGTGACACCAAGCCATAGATTATGACCAATAAAGGATAGAAATGGGGCTCCTCCTTGGATGCCCTGTTGCAAAAGCGCCAACACTCTTGAGCCTGGCAATGGCCATGAACATGATGCCATGCCTGCTGGCAGACACAAACCATCAGAACATCCCACATGCTTTCCAAGTCACACCGCCGCCAAAAACAAGAAGACAAACTCCTCACTTCTCTCTCTCACTCACTGTGAACATGGGGCTGGGTGATGGGTCAGGTCGCCATGCAAATCTAACTGCCTGGGAAGGTTAATTTTGTGAAATGTGGCCAGGCCACAATACCCAGCTATTCTGCCAAATATTACTCTAGATGCTTCAGTAAAGGTATTTTCTAGATGAGATTAGCATTCACTTTATAAACCCTTCCTGGGTGACCTCATCCAAGTTCATGGCCCCGGTCATTACACTGGCAACTTCCAAACCTGCATGTCTACCCTGGACCTTCACTCAAACCTCTGCTCCTTCCTGGACATCTCCACTTAGAAGTCTCTGTGCCTTCCAGCTGACATCTGCTCCCTCTGTACCTTCCTGTTTTCATTCAAGGGCATCCCTCTTTCTCTTTGGGAGTCAAGTTAAAATAATGACCCAAGCGACATGCCCAATAGTTTACCAAATCCTGGAGATTCTGACACCATTAGGATTCCTTATGACACTCATCCCTTCCCTATTGCACCATTTCCACTGCCTTAGTTCCACTGCTCATCAATTCCCTCCTGCATGACACCAAAAGGTATAACTGGTCCCTTGCCTCCAGTGTGTCCCTCTGCAGCCAAACCCCATTCTAACCACCACATGGCTGCCACAGAGGGAGCTTTTGAAAATGCAGATGTGATCATGGCACTCCTCACACTATCTCTTCTCACACTATCTCTTTGCCTTTCCAGAGCTTTTGGAATTTGGCTCAGATTCCACTGCCCGGTGCCCAAGTTGAGCCCCAGCTTCTCTCTCCAACTCCCTCTCCCACACTGCTGTCCTCCAGCTGCTGTACACTGTTCGTGTTTCCCAGGACTGGGGGGATGCTGGCTCTCAATGCACACACACTTTTCTCTCTGCCTGATGTGCCCTTTCTTCTGCCTAAAACACCCTCCTCCCTCCAGCCCCAGCTCTAGGCACCTTCCCAGAGGCGAAGCAGGAGGTCAGACCCTCTCTTTTGTTGCTCCCTCTCCTTCTGCATGCGGCCATCCTGGCACTCTTTGCTCTGTTCTCTCCCACTGCAGGGTAGCTGAGTGGGTCTTCTTGGTTTTCTTTCCCCAGCATAATATTTGGCACACAAAAGGTTACTGAATGAACGAATGAAAACCCTCCTGCCTTCTCTACTTATTCCCTCTGCTCTCCTTGGGATCAAAGACATCACTTATCTCCTCCCGCAATTATGACATCCATGATGGCACCTCAACACTTAAATGATACCATCTGAGCACAACTGCCTGCTGTCTCCCTGGATTTACTAATCAGGCCTCAAATTCTGAAAGTTGCTTGGGTCAAGTGCATTAACCAGCCCAATACTTTTTTTTCTCTTCCCTCCTCATCAAGCCTTTCCCACAATCTTAAAAAAGAGTGGTATCATTTTTAGCAATAGCAAGCCTTGCAAAACAAGACGTGGGGCTGCATACCTGAGATGTACAAGGACCCTTCTTTTAGAGCTCTCATTATTAGGGAAAATGCACACCTTGTTGAATGGTTTAATTTCCTCCTACTGAAGGAGCAGCACACCTCATTAGCTGGGTTCCCACAGAGAGTAGTCTCTGGGACAAACTGCCTATTCTGGAATTCAAGTCCTTGCATGTTCTGCTTGCCCATCAGTGGCACTGGGGCCATTTTTAAATTTATTTTTTATTTATTGATTTTAGAAAGAAAGAGGGGAAGGGGGAGAGAGGGAGGCAATGGGGAGAAAGAGAGAAAAAGAAGCATCGATTTGTCGTTCCATTTAGTTACGCATTCATTGGTTGATTCTTGCATGTGTCCTGACTGGGGATCATACCTGCAACTTTGGCGAATCACAATGATGCTCTAACCAACTGAGCTACCTGACCAGGGCCCTGGGGCCATTTTCATGGAGCAAGACTCGGCCTGCTCTGTGCGTCACATGGGTTCTTATCCTGGGGTCCATGGAGCCCCAGGAAAACCCTAAGAAATTAAATGCAAGATGTTGTCGATACAGGCATATCTGATTTTTTGTGGGGCAAGAATTCATACCTTCTGTGGGTTTCTCACCGGGGCACAGCTGGAGGGGTAAACCCAGGCTGTGAGGCTTCAACCACAGTCAGTCCGCAGCCCCTGGTCAAGGCCCAGTGGCCATGCCCTGTTTTCAAACGACATAGGGTCCACAAAGCACTGTGTACCCCTTGCCAGCCTGGTTCCTATAAACATTTATTTTGGACTGTTCCCCACACCAATTTTGCTTTTTTGGACTGATTTACCTGCTGGCTCCATGGCCTCTAAGGAAATCGCTTTCTCCAAGTTGAAAAGAGTTGCTTTTCCAAGGACAAGGCAATTGTCATTAGCCAGAAAATCCATGAGACTGCTCTCCTTGGCCAGGTGGCAGCTGTGCGCATACAGTTTCAAGGTGTAGTACGAGGTGATGACATGGGCAAACACCTTCCCTGTCTCTTTCTATCTTTTTTGGTGTTGTTTTTTTTTAGGTGCTAGGGGTTGGTTTACCTTCTTCAACCTTCAGTTCTGAGCACAGTTCCCTCCTCTGTGCACACATTTGGGGCTGGGACAGGGGCAGCCTTCAGAGGCTCAGCTAAGAGGAATCTGCCCAGGTATGAGGTAGCTTATCTTTCTGTATTCAACAGATGGCAACACAAAAAGAAAAGAAAAACCCTAGAGGTTTATTAAGCAATGGCTCAGGAACAGAATTTTTGAAAACAATTAAGGGCAAATTAATGCAGACAGTTTCAGGGCAAAGCTAAGAAAACGTCAGTGCACTTAAGGCACAGGAAATGCCGCCTAAGGTATTCATACACAGTGCTTAACCTATAACTTTTCAAGGGTGAGTAGAATGAGAGGGGACAGCTCCGACCACTGCTGGAGGGATGAAAATACATTAGGAAATGATGCCAATTGGAAATAATAAATAACTGTATTCCAAGGCCCAGCAGATCCAAAATTTGGTCAATAGCATTCTTCATAGAAATTGAAGGCCACAAACACTCTGTTCCCAGCCAGTCTCGCCTCCCCGACCCCCTGCCCTGCACAGAGGTCTGGTTTGTTCCAAAGGTTGTTGTTATCCTGCAACATCAGCACAGCAGTGAGAAACATATACTGAACTATTTTTCCTTTTAATGTCCCAGCCAAATTGGCCAGTCAAGCCTGTCGTTTTTTACTGACACCGACCCTGAAAACACTCCTGGGCCACTGGTCTGTCATTGGTATTATTGGTGTTACTTTTATTATTCTTACCTCCACCCATGAAGTCCTCCCTGAGGCCAGGCCCCGCTACCCTCCCCAAGTCAAATCCCACACACCAGCCCCTCCAAGCCCAGTCTGGTCCTAATCTGGCCGTGGCTCTCTCACTCGAACTGAAAGTGCCTTCTCCCTCTCTGAACAGCTGGTATGATTCAGAAGATTCTGCTTATACTCTGGTAAATATATTAATTCCCAATCCTTGCCCTCCATGTATGCACATCCTTTGCCACATGACTTCGAAGTTTTTCTTGCTAAGGAGGCTAAGTCTCCTTCCCCATACCTTGGATCTGGGCTCAGCTGCATGACATGCTTTGACCAGTAGAACAAGGTGAAGTGCTTGTGCCAGAGCTAAGCATGAGCCTCAGAAGCGCTTCTCGTGCCCCTGGTTATAACCTGAAAACCACTGGGCTAGCCCTCTGGTCCCAGAAGAGTGGTGGAAGATGAGTGGTGAAAAGATGACCCCTGCAGGCTGTGCATACCTGCAGGAGCCCAGACCCCATAGCAGGTCACTAGGCCAAGAGCTTGACAGTGCGTACATGATCTCATTACTGTTCACAGTGAGCCACTAATGCAGGCATCCCCATTCTGCAATAAAGAAAAGTAAGGCTCAGAACCCCATGCCCAAAGTGATAGGCAGAGCTGGACTTTAAATACACATGTGCCTGACTCCAAGGCCCTTTGTTTTAGTCTCTGGAAAAAGAAATGATTTATCAAGGAAGATCTGAATGAAGAGATTTTTGATGGCTTCTGTTTAAGATTTTTATTTATATATTTTTAGACAGAGGGAAAGGGAGGGAGAATGAAAGAGAAACATCAGTGTGCGGTTGCCTCTCACACACCCCCTACTGGGAACCTGGCCTGCAGCCCAGGCATGTGCCCTGAATGGGAACTGAACCAGTGACCCTTTGGTTCACAGGCTGGCACTTAATCCACTGAGCCACACCAGCCAGGGCTGATGGCTTCTGTTTATTCATTCATATTTCACTGTATTCTCCAGGTTCTATACCAAACATGCACTACTTTCATAACTTAAAAATACTATAAATGTTACTTTTAAAATATTTCTATTTTAAAAATAATTTTAGCACTTGAGTAATGATTTTGACATTAACCTGAAAAAATAAACAGATAAGAATGACAAAACTATTGAAGGGAAAGGGGTTTAAGAAAACCTAGAGACATAAATAATGTTAAAATTCAATCTAAGCTAATGTAATTTAATCAATAACAAGCTGACTGAAAGGTGAAACAGAACTAGGAGAACAGAAACAGACCTGGTCCTAGAGACTTTATGCCAAGAAGGTGCCACAAGCCAAAGAGTAAGGGGATCATTCCATAAATCATGTTGGAACCAATGTTTCTCTCTTGGGTAAAATAAATAGAGGTTCCCCCTCCAAACACACTTCAAAATAAATTCTAGCCCTGACCATTGTGGCTCGGTTGGGTGTCACTCCTCAAAGCGAAAGGCCACTGATTCAACACCTGGTCAGGGCACATGCCTGGGTTGTGGGTTCGGTGTCTGGTTGGGGCATGTGCAAGAGGCAACCAGTCAATGTTTCTGTCTCACATCGATGTTTCTTTCCCTTTCTTTCTCCCTCTATTTCCCTCTCTTTAAAAATAAATAAATACATAAAATCTTTTTAAAAATTTAAAAAATAAATTCTGGATAGATTAGAACACCAAATGTAAATAAAATAAAAATGTAAGTGAATATTCATAACACTCTGGATATTGGAGAAACTTTGACAGTTTGATAGTAATTTACAAGCCTCTGAAAACAAAAATAAAAAATTTAAAACAACAGCAAACTGCAAGGATATTTTGCAGCAAGTACAAAAGAATAAAAGATAATGAAAACCTGAAGAACACAATTAGATAAACAAAAACATGAACACTCAATTCAGAGAACAAAAGACATGAAAATAGGTGGACCCTCACTAATAATAAAATAATTTCAAATTAAAACAATAATGAGATGTCATTTTGCCTCTACATGATGAATTTTTTCTTGCTTCTTCATACATTTGCTCTTTTTATTTTTTAGAGTGAGCGGACACAACACAGAAAAGCATAGCAGTTTGGGTGAACACAGGGATGACAGAACCACACTGCGAAGTTAAAGAAAAGGGCCGTGCTTGACCACAAGTTCTCGGATCTTCGCACGAGTGAGAGGTCCCTCGGCCTGAGTGCAAGACACCCCAGGCCATCCCACAATGTGCCCTCCGGGGCCCCAATCAGAGACGGATCTCTGAGTCACAGCTGAAATCACTCCTACTCTACCTTTTCCAATGCAGGTGAGGAGGAAGGATGGCTTGGATAAAAATGTGCAGTGTGCCACCAAGAGGAAGAAGTAGAGGTGACAGGGCATGACTGAAACAGGCACTCTGACCTCATGCTGCCCATTCCAGAAAACAAACACCCTTACCACTGAAATGGACCTCCAACTTTTTCTCTCTACCCGGAAGCTGCTCTGGGACAGTTTTATAACATAAACATAAAACCGATCACTCCCAATTGGAGGCCTCCCCTGTTAGTCAACATGTAGCTTCGAAACAGCATAAGAAACTCAAATATAAAATGACCATAATTTTCTTTAAAAACTGACTTAGCTCCGGCTTTATGCCAATTTCTGAAGGTCATGGGAAATGCCGTTCACAAGGATAATAAATACTGAGCAGGACGCGAGCCCAAGCCCGGGCATTTTATAAAGGATCTGAACTGACCCACTAAGCTTGCCAGGTATCCAGTCTCATTCATTAATTCCCATTTACAAAACATCCTAAACTTTTGTGACCGATTCCTAACCCTAGAACATACCTACACTGTGAAGTACAATGGCATGAAGAGAAATTTTGCTCCTCTTTAAATCCCATTTCCATTGTTTTTTCAGTGTCCTACAAAATCCCTTCTGCCACTTGTACCATCCCCTGGATACCTTTCTCCAGGTAGAGCCTCCCTTTCTGAAGTCCCACAGGTAAGATCTCTGCTAACTTGGAGCCGTCTGGTTGATGCAGCTCCTTACATCTCGGTTGGTACAGAATGGTCGTGGACACATGAAGCATAGTGGTTATAATAACTCTTCCCATGGGGTCTTCGGCCCAACACTTACCCTTCCCATCCCTGGCCTGCAGGCTTGATAGAGTCAAGGACCACATCTCTTTGGCTCATATAGTTCCAGCACATAAGAGTGTCCAATAAATATTTGTAAGTACATTAATAAATAGCATAGAAAAAAGAAATTCTAGTCATTTGTGGCTTAAAGGCATTGTTTGGGGCAGAGAGTTCTGGAACTCCAGTGATTTCATGAAGAGCCTGCTATCACAGGGAGACAGAGTCCCCTCCCAGGGTGCCTCTATCCCTACTTTGAAGATGCCACAGTAGAGCACTGGAGAAGCAGCTCAGCTTGTGAGGATGGTGACTTCATATTTTTTGTCCTACTAGCAAGACCCAGGAGAGAGAAAACTCCTAGAAATCCAAGCAGTACAGCTTCAATGCTTATGAAAAATGGAAGGAAGTACCTATCCCTCAGTTTTAATGTGGATCTTGTGTACATTAAAAATCCTGTTCCTTTTTTGTAACACACCAAAGGACAGGTGTATCACCTGGTATATCACCTGGAAACATTAGTTTAACTGTGACATTCGTACACGTTGAAGAGCAACATGGACCAGCAAAGTGTTGAAGATGAAGAAAATTTTTAAATCATCACTGTTACCCTGGAAAAGCTCACAGGTCTGTAAGAAATAAAAGACAGGTAAATCATAATGATGATTACTGGATGAGAAATGTCACAAGGGAGGTTTGCTCAGGATGCTGTGGGAGCTTATTTCCTCCCTGCAAAGAGGTGGATGGGGCTCACCCCATGAGGGTTTCATAGAGGAGATAAAGTTCGATCTGGGTCATGAAGCATGAGTATATAATTTCCAGGTGAGGGTCTACAAGGAGAGAGACAGGAAGGAGAGAAATGCTCTAAGCAAAAAGAAATGGATGGCATGTGCAAAAACAGAGGAGAACAAATGTGCAGTGTGCCACCGAGAAACAGAAATAGGTGTTTCGGGGCATGACCGAAACAGGTGCTCTGAAGGCAGCTTGTATAATGCAGACTCGATCCTCCAACAATGTGAAGCCACAAGGTCAAGGATTACTGAGCAGGGAAGTGACAAGAGAATACACGGCATGTGTTTAAATCAAAGATCAGCAGACGGACCAAAATGCAACCTCAGACGCAGAGATCTAGGTTCTCGAAAAGGACATAGGTGCGAACACTCTCTGCCCAAGGAGCACACTCACGTCAGACTGCGGGATCTAAACCCTAGCTCCTCACCGTGTCTGTTTATCTGCTCCTCACATGGCCTCAGAGATTCCACCCCACTTGGCTCTGGGCAATTTGGGCAATGCAGAGACCCCCTCCAATGGTGCCCGTGACTGGCTCTGATACTGCAGTCCTCTTTTAGGTCCCAAAGCCCTGGCCCACCCCCTAGTTCTCAGAGTGAATCTTTGACAGGTCCTCCCTACCACATCCTGAATAAAAACTGCAATAAAAAGTACTTCCTTGTTCACATAACCTTATAGCTCACTGCCTTATTGGCAGAAAATAACGTTTTTTAGTTCTATGGACAAGGCATTTTATCTTGTAGGCAAGCACCAAATGGAATGGGGCTGACCCCTGAAATTAAATTTAGGAAGAGCTGGTGGACTCATCAATGGTTGGTGAGACCTGTTAAAGAAGCAGGCAACTTGCCAGATTCGATTTCTCAATTTCCCAATGGCCTCAGGTACTAGGAGGCCTCACCCCAAGCCAGCCCCACCCCTTAAAGGCAAACCTACATAACTTGGGGCACCAGTCCAGAAATTACCAACAAACAGGTCAAACATAAGGGCAGCTCTGCCTATCCCAAAGGCTAGTGGACCACAGATTAAAATGGTGAGGATTGGGATTCAGGGTTTCCATGAGCATTCTTTTAGAACCCATACCTTTCAACCATTAATCCTTGCACTAATACCCAGCTACAACCAAATTGACATTTGGGAAGATACTCTGAAGGCACCAAGGAAGAAGTTTTGAAAAGAGGGGGCAAAGGAAGCATGAAGATCAGTAAGATAACTTGGGTGGTTTTCCAGGAGACATGGACAGATCCAGGGTCAGAGGAATAAATGCTTCCTTACTGGTGAAACGTACGTCTTAGGGTAATTAACGAGTCATGAGTGTATACACTTAACAACATAGTCTGAAAATACATAAAGCAACAATGTATCGAAAAATCCAAGAAGTGAAAGACAAATTCACAATCAGAATGAGAGATACTAGCATATCTGTCTCAGAAATCAAGAGAAACAAAAGTATCAAATAAACATACAAAAGAATGATCAATCTCTAGGGTAATCAAAGAAATGCATCCAAGAGCTATAAGGGAATATGTTTTTTTTTTGTTCTTCAGGTTGACAAAACAAATTGAAGACTGTCCTGGTACAGGACTATCAGGTATGAAAAAAGACACTCACATACTGTTGGTTGAATAAACAGACAAAGTTCTTTGGAGAGCAAGTGAGCAGCATCTATCAAAATTAAAAATGAGCATGCCCAGCCTGCCCACACAGCAGACCATGCCAGACAGGCGCCCGTGAAGCAGCCGACAGGGCTATCCTGGTCGAGGAGAGTGAGGACTGGGGCTGGAGCTTGCAGAGGGTTGTTGTTACTGGTTTTTTATTGTTGTTGTTCTCTATATACATTTACATCCTTAAGTAGCATGTTCAACTGTTACTTTCTTTCAATTAAAAAAGACTTAAAAGACATTCAGTACTATAGTTAGGAAGTCATAGGAGACATCTGTCAACTTCAGCACAGTGTTTCCTGGGATGTGGAGAGAATGGCAGATGCAGTGAATTAAGACCATTCCTCCCAGGAGCCTGGGGAGTGGGGAGAAAGAAAGCACCGGAAAGTAGGTTTAAGAAGAGGAATCCTCACTTGGCATTCAGCCCCAGCAAATGAGTCCCTCTGGTCCTGTGCTCCCACATCCTTGAAGCATCTCAGTCCCAGTTCCGCCAGTAGGACTGATTGCAGGCAGGAAGAGTGTTAAGGTCTAGCAGTCAAACTAACGGTTTTCAGAATGAGTGTCCTGGCATCTCTCTTTCCTTCCTGAGACATTTTACTCCCTGCCTGTGTGCGTGCATTTAAAAAATGCTTTGATGAATAATTGCAAGTGGGTTCTAATAAAAAATATGTAGCAAAATGTCTGCAATACTCTATAAAATGGTCTACTTTGCACAGTGGTCCAAAGGAGTATTTATAGGAATGTCATTATTTGGCAAAATGATGTTGCTATATTGGGAATTCCACCCCCTCACAGGCACCTCCCAGAAGAGGGGCTGGTTAGGGCTGGCTGGGACACTGATGGAGGACACTGAGTCCGGGGAGGACAGGGCTGGAGCCAGAGGCAAAGACAAAACGGTGCAGGAGCACCGAGGTTCAAAATGCCAGGAGCTGAGGGAGGCAGATGATAAACCTGTGTTCAAGGAGTCAGAATTGGCACATTAAACCATGGGTGTGCATCCAGGATTCACAATATTGAGCTCGGTATTTGGGCCAGCCAGTATATGAGACTCAGGGAGACAGCCTGGCTTAAAAGGTCGGATATTAGACTGACCCCAGCCTCAGGTAGAGTGCTCCTCCTCTTCTGTCCTGATGAATGTGGAGCCTTCCTGAAGCAGGAAGCTGGTTCCAAAGGCTCTTCCTTACTGGGCACAGGAGCTGGTGGTAGCACTGCAGAATCCCCAAAGTTTCCCTCATGTGCTGTCTCTGCGTCCAGGTGAACGTGGCAGAGACAGCAGGAAAACTGCAGAAAATGCAAAATGCTAGCAAAAAGATGGGTTTTGCTAGTGGTGGGATGTCAAATGGATTCTGGAGATATAAACAGCTCCCAATAGCCATCTTTAATGTCAGCAAGAGAGATCTGTGCACAGTGGAGACAAGTGTTGGAGGGCATCTCCAGCTGGGATTTCTCCTGATGATGTCCAGTAATATCCGACAGACCCTTCACGCTATTCACCCTGGAACTTCGGAGGGGCCTCTCAGGGCCCCCCCGGGGCAGCCTGTGCACCCTTCTGGTTCTAGCCTGCTCGGTGGTGGGCTAGGGGGAGGGAGCAGTGGGCTCATTGGTGAGAAGAACAGTATGTAGGATGCAAAATACTCATCACTCTGGAAAAATTCAGTGAACAGCACCTCAGTATCAGCCTGTGCATGATAGTTCAGCACCTTTGGGAACCCCTTCACTGCTGCTCCTTAACTTGGCTGAAAGTTTCTGAAACACAGTTCTTTCTGCTGCTCTCTCTACACTGCAGGCTTGTTTTAATGATATTGGCCATAGCAAAGGCCTCGGGCCTGGATAAGATGAGGGCAGCACAGCCTCTTTGTCCTGGGGTATCTACTCCAGGGGTCTGGCTACCAGGAGCACAAGACATGGGCAAGTCAAGCCATTTGAAGAATACAACTCATCTTACCTGGCTGGTGGGGACTCAGCCAGAATGCCTCACTGCTTGCTCCAGAAGGTGAGAAGAATAAAGGTTAATGAGAGGTTAGTTGGTGTACTGGTCTAACATGGGGCTTCTCAGACTTGACTGTGCATGTGGACCATCAGAAGGTTTTGTTAACATGCAGATTCTGATTCAATAGGTTTGGAGTGAGGCCCGAGATCTGGCATTCTAACAAGCTCCCAGCTGGTGAGGAGGCCACTTGGGGTCATGAAGACTTAGAGCAGGCCTGCCTTTGAATCCCAGGTCTGCCACTTACTAGCTGTGGGCAAGTTACTTAAATCCTCTTGGCAGGAGTGAGGAATGGGAAGGACCTGGGAGAAGGAGCAAAGGAAGGCTTGTTTGAAGTCAGAGAATCAGCCAAGAGGAGAGTTCCAAGCTGGGGAGATGAGAGTGGGAACAGAAAGGTCTAGATCAAAGTGGATGGAGGAGGAAGGGCTGTCTAAAATGAAAAGTGTCTAAAATGGCAGCAGCATTGGCAACTGGCCACAACAGAGTGACTGGGACATAAAGAGAGTTTGAAAAAGATTTCTCTGCTCTGAGGGCAAAGACTTGGTCTTGCAGTCCACACTGTATTTTCCAGCTCCCGGTGCAATCCAGGACACATCATCCATACTCCAAAAATATTGCTTCTGAGTAAATTAACACATTGGAAATAGAAGGAGACTTGAAGAGCCACTTGTTCAAGGCCCTGTATTCACAGTTGAGGAAAGAGTGCCCGGAGCAGCTGAGATCTGCCCAACATCAGACAACTAGGGTATGATCTTGGAACTGGGACCTGAGTTGCCCTTTTAACAACTGTAAATTTGCCATGCTTCCTCCACAACCCATTGAGAACGCTATTACTGGGGAAGGGTTAGGTAGAGCATTTCTTGTAAAATATACATAAACTGATTTGTTTTCTTAAAACACTTTTGCCAAGAGAATGCCAGCAAATCAGCATCTTGGCCATGAAAGAAAGCAACAGCAAGTCTTCATCTGAATCAGAGCCACATGTGATGCACTCCCTTTAGGCCTATGCACGAGCTTTAAAGAGGAGAAATGGAATCAATGAATTTCTTTGTTAATCTTGATATTTGCAAGAAACAAATGAACGAAGCATTCTGCAAATCACTGGATTTAATCTTCAGAATTACTTATAGCACCATTTAGGAGAGCCTTGTTTTCTGGAGAGATTTGCACACAGCAGGAGGCAAACATTCTAATTGCTGTTAAGTACATTTGCTGTAATATGTTGGGGAGAAATGTAGTCGTTGAATTAGTTAAGCATGAACACACATGCTCACAGGCAGAATGAAAGTTTGCACACAGACATCCTCACTGAAGTGTTTTAGTCACATAGACAAAATCTCACACAGGAAAAGAGGCTGCCTCTTCTAGACATTAATAGCACCTGCATCCAGCCACAGTCCAGTCTCGTAAACCAAGGCCCAAACAAATTGTGCTCAACCTCATATGTTCCTCTCTGCCCATGCCTCTCTGAGTTCATATGCAGTCAAGATACAATGCTATTTGCTATTTAAAGCATATATTTTGCTGCAGTCACCGGGATTTGCAACCTGAAGCGAAAGACATTCAATCTGTGTAACAGGAATAAAACACAATGGGAACTCAATGTCATAAATATTTTATTCTGCTAAGTATCAGAGCTGCACATGCTCACCTCTCCTACCAGACTAAGAACTCCTTACAGTCAGGCAGCATGTCTTGTTCATTTTCTCGTTCCTTAAACCGTTAGCTGTGCATGTGTCACATGGTAAATAAGCAATCACTATTTGTTAAACTAAATTGAAGATTCTTCCCAAGAACTAGAATGAGAACGAATACAAAAAGCAACAGGAAAAGGGAAAGGGACTTTTAAGACCATCTTAGGTCATGGACAATTATAGTTTCAGCTGCCAAATTAAAATTCAGTTGCTAAATTGGAAAATTAAGGTTTCTGTTGCTAAAACTTACCAGGAAAGGCATACTGATAAAACTTTTTGACTCTCAAATCACAGCTGAAATGCAAAACCAAAAAAAATTTTAATGATAATACAACCCTGGGTTGATTTACATATATATTGCTGAAACCATTTAAGGACTTCCATTCAAGTGTAAAATAATTCATTTAGTCTTGGTACAAAAGAAGAACTTTCTAAAAATCTGAAAACTTTTAGCTAAGTAAATAATTTACCCCTAATGAAGAGAAAGGTATATTGTGGTTAACTTATTATTCTAATTTTAGTGGGAAGCCATTAACTAAACCATACATAGGTCCAAGTTTAAACAACTAAAATTTAAGGTTGCAACAACCAAAATTGTCAAATATTACTAATCTCAGATGGCTCAGCCAAATACAATGAAAACACTCAAAATACTAAACTGAATCAATCAAACACAGTTTGATATTTTAGCTGTTTTATAAGGACTTTTAGTGAACATATTTGTTACAAAATGAGTTCATCTGCTGATCATCCAGAGACCAACACAAACAATTCAGATAAGGTGTGACCTCCACCATCAAGACTCACAAGTAAAAGAAAGAATTATGACATCTAGTTCAGATGAGTCACTGAAGCAAAAACCCAAAAGGAAGAACAGGTTTGTGATGGAACTTGGAAGTTTCCAGAAACATGGCCTCGGAGCATCAGATATCACTCTAAATATAGCAAACAGATGGGCATAGAAAATTGGTCTGATCCATATATGACATAAAGCCACCTGTCAAGACTAGGAGATGTCAATCATCTACCTAAAACACAGAAACAAACACAGAGAGGCAGCAACAATGGGGACACAAAGAAACATGTAACCAAAAGGAAGAACAAGAGAAATTTCCAGGAAAAAAAATCCTAAATGATTGGAGGCAAGCAATCTATCAGACAGAGTTCAAAACACTGTTTATAAAGGTGCTCAAGGAACTTAGTGAGAACCGCAACAAAGAGATGGTATGCATAAAAAAGGACATAGAAACCATAAAAAAAACAGACAAAAGTGAAAATATATTAACTAAAATGAGGAATACACTAGAAGGTATCAACAACAGCTTAGATGAAACAGAGGACCAAATCAGAGATTTGGAAGACAATGTAGAAAAAACACCTAAAAAGAACAGCAATTTTTTTTTTTCTTAAATGAGGATTGTTTAAAAGACTTCTGGGACAGCACTGAGCATAACAACATCTGCACCATAGGGTACCAGAAGGAGAAGAAAAAGTGCAAGGGATCGAGAGCCTATTTTTAAAAAATAATGACTGAAAACTACCCTAACGTGGTGAGGAAAACAGATATACAAGTCCAGGAAGCACAGAGAATCCCAAAGAAGTTAATCCCAAATAGGCCTATAATAAGACACATCATAATTAAAATGCCAAGGTTAAAGACAAAGAATTTTAATGCAGCAAGACAAAGGTAGTTAGTTACCTACAAGGGAACTCCCACTAGACTGTCAGCTGAATTCTCAACAGAAAATTTGTAGACCAGAAGGGATTGGCACAACATATATCTAAAGTGATGAAAAAGCAAGGACCTACAACCAAGACTACTCCACCCAGCAAGGCTCTTATTTAAAATTGAAAGAGAGATAAAGAGCTTCCCAGATAAGAAAACTCTAAAGGAGCTCATCAGCACCAAACCAGTATTAAAAGAAATATTAAGGGACTTCTGTACAAAAAAGAAGGAAAAAAAGAACATAAATATTTTGAAGGGGGACCCCAAAAAGGGATTATCTCCTGGAGGGTGGGCCCCTTGTAGTACAGGTTTCCCCCTCTAGGTTAGTGTTCTAGGAACCCATCTGTATCAGTGTACCAGTTGGCATTATTGTGAGAGGCTGCATTCAGAGTCAGTGATTTTTTTTGAAGACTCAATGCATGTGCCCATTTCATGATGGATGGTTTATGAGTGCACCTGCCCACACCAAGCTGAGTGTTCAGTTTTTGAACAAAAATAGCTTGACCTTTGTGCCCTACCCTCTCTATTCACCTGATCTTGCCCCACAAGTGACTTTTTTATTGTTTCCCTGGATGAAAGAAGTCCTCAAAGGGAAACATTTTGTTGATGTGGAAGAGATGAAATTTAAAAAAGGTAGAAGTATTGAAAGAAACCATAGCTGATGAATTCAAAAATTTTTTTGAGCAGTGGAAAAAATGTCTTGATAGGTATGTTGCATCAAATAGAGAGTACTTTGAAGGTGACTGAAGTTTAAACATGTGAAAATAAATACATAATTTTTATAAATAAATTCTGTTTTTTTTGTGTCCCCTTCATAATAACAAAATGGCAATAACTTTTTTCTATTAACATTCAATTTAAAAATAAATTGATTAGCCCTGGCTGGTGTGGCTCAGTGGATTGAATGCAGGCCTGCGAACCAAAGTGTCACTGGTTTGATTCCCAGTTTTCACATGCCTGGGTTGCAAACCAGGTCCCCAATAGGGGCATGAGAAAGACAACCACACACTGATGTCTCTCTTTCTCTGTTTCTTCCCCTCTCTCTAAAAATAAATAAATAAAATCTTGTAAAAAATTATGTTGGAGGAAAATGTTTAAATTATTAAAAAATAACTGGATTAAATGTCAATCAAAAGACATAGGGTAATGGAATAGATAGGAAAATAAGGCCCATACATGGGCTTGCTACAAGAAATCCACCTCAGATTGAAAAATACATCAGACTGAAAATAAATGAATTGAAAAAGATATTTCATGAAAATAAAATATTTTTTAAAAGGCTGGGGTAGTAATACACAAGATATAAAAGACTTTAAAACAAAGGTTATCATGAAAGACATTACATCATGATAAGGGGGTCTATTCAACAAGAGGATATAACCCTTGTACACATGTATATGTCCATCCTATAAGCACCTGAATATGTAAGGCAAATATTGAGGGACATAAATGGATAGATCAACAGTAACACAGTCATAGTAGGGGACTTTAATACCCCTTTGAAATCAATGGATAGATGTTCCAGAGAGAAAATCAAGAAGAAAACAGCAGCCTTAAACAACATATTAGACTATTTGGATTTAATTCATATTTTTAAATCCTTTCTCCCCAAAGCAGCAGAATATAAGGTATACTTTTTTTCACGTACACGTGGAATATTTTCCAGAATCGTCACACATTAAGGCACAAAACAAGTCTCAATACATTTAAGAAGACTGAAATCATATCAAGCAACTTTACCAACCACAATGTTATAAAACTAGAAATCAATTACAAGAAAAATCCAGAGAAACACACAAACATGTGGAGACTAAATAACATGCTACTAAACAGCCAATGGGTTAACAATGAAACCGAAGTAGAAATTGAAAGATACTTTGTGACAAATGAAAATAAAAACACAACTACCTCAAATTTATGGGTCACAGCAAAAGCCGTCCTAAGAGGGAAGTTCATGCAGTACAGGCCTATCTCAAGAAACAAGGAAAAAAGAGAACAATCTAAACTTACACCTAAAGGAATTAGAAAAGAACAACAAATATACCCAAAGTGAATAGAACAAAGGCAAGAATGAAGACCAGGGTGGAAATAAACAAAACAGGGTCCCCAAAATACAAAATACCAATGAAAAGCTTGTTCATTGAAAAGATAAACAAGATTGATAAACCTTTAATCAGATCCTCATGATAAAAGAAAAAGACCCAAATAAATAAAATCAGAAACAAAAGAGAAATGACAATGGACACCACAGACATACAAAGAATTATAAGAAAATACGACAAATAATTGTATGCCAACAAACTGAAGAGTCTGGAAGAAATGGATAAGTTCCTAGAATCATGCAATCTTCCAAGACTGAATTAGAAAGAGACAAAAGTTATCTGAACAGATGTATTACAACCAATGAATAGAAGCAGTAATCAAAACATTCCCAGCAAAATCCTGAACTAGCTTCATAGGTGAATTTTACCAAACATTAAAAGGAGAATTAACACTTATCTTTCTCAAACTATTCCAAAAATGTCAAGAGGAGAAAGTACCCTCAAGTTCTTTTTATAAAGCCAGCATTATCTGGATTCCAAAACTAAATACACTATAAAGAAAGAAAATTATAGGCCAATATCTCTGATGAACATAGATGCAAAAATCCTCAACAAAATTAGCAAACCAAATTCAATAATACTTTAAAAAGATCTAACACCATGATTAAGTGAGATTTATTCCAGGGGTTCAAGGCTGGTTCATACCCACAAATCAATTAATGTGATCTACCACTTTTTAAAAATCAAGGATAAAAATCTTATAATCATATCAATAGATGCAGAAAAACCATTTGGCAAAATCCAGCATCTATTTATGTTAAAAACTCTCTGCAAAGTGGGTATAGAGGGAAGATATGTCAACATAATGAAGGCCTTATATGACAAACCCACAACTAACACCATGCTCAACAGGAAAAAGCTAAAAGTATTTTGCTTAAGATCAGGAACAAGCCAAGCTTGTTAATTTTCACCACTTTAATTCAACATAGTAGTGAAATTCTTAGCTACAGCTATCAGACAAGAAAAAGAAATGAAAAGTATCCAAATTGAAATGGAAAAAGTAAAACTGTCATTATTTGCAGATTGCATGATGCGATGTGGAGAGAACCCTAAAGATCCCATGAAGAAACTACTAGAACTTAAGTGAATTCAGTAAAGTAGCAAGATATGGGGGAAATCCCCCCAAAACTGGAATTTATTTATTAAAAATTGTGTATTTATTCTTACATGTTTAAACTCAGTCACCTTTGAAGTGCTCTCTATTTGATGCAATAAATCTATTGAGGCATTTTTTCCACTGCTCACAACAGTTTTTGACTCATCAGTTTTGATGACTTTCAGTGCTTCTGTCATTTTTTTTTTCACCTCTTCCACATCAGCAAAATATTCCCCTTTGAGGACATTTTTCATCCAAGGAAACAACCAAAAAAGGTACTCAGGGTGAGATTGGGTGAATAAGGAGAGTAGGGTCATGCTGTTTTGGGTCAAAAACTGCTGAACACTCAGCAGAGTTGGAGTAGGTACACTTGTAAATAACCCATCATGAAATGGGCAAACACACTAAAAGAGTCTTCTAAAAAAATTCACTGAAGTTGAATGCAGCCTCTCACACCAATGCCAGCTGGTACACTGATACAGATGGGTTCCTAGAACATTCACCTAGTGGGGGAAACCTGTACAGCAAGGACCTTCCAGAAGGTAATTCTAGTTTTTAGGGTGTCTTCCCTCATATAAAATTAATATTTATAAATAGGTTGCATTTTTATACACCAATAATGATCTATCAAAAAGAGAAACTAAAAAAATAATCCCAGCCCTGGCTGGTATGGTTCAGTGAATTGAGTGTCATCCTGTGAACCAAAGGGTCACTGGTTCAATTCCTACTCAGAGCACATGTTTGATTGTGGGCCACATTCCCAGTGGGGGGCACACAAGAGGCAACCACACGTTGATGTTTCTCTCCCTCTCTTTCTCCCTTCCCCTCTCTAAAAAAATAAATAAATAAAATCTTTAAAAAAAGTTTTTTAAAAATCCCATTTACACTTAGCATAAAAAAAATACATTGGAATAAATTTAACCAAGGAGGTAAAAGACCTGGACTCAAAAAATTGCAAGACACTGAAGAAAGAAAATGAAGAAGATACAAATAAATAGAAGGATATACCATGCTCATAGATAGAAAGAATTAACCTTGTTAAAATGTCTATACTACCTAAAGTAAGCTATAGATTCAATGCAATCCCAGTCAAAATACCAGTAGCATATTTCACTGAACTAGAACAAATAATCCAAAATAACCTCAAATAGCCACAGCAATCTTGAGAAAGAACAATGAAGTTGGAGGTATAATGCTACCTATTATTAAACCATACTACAAAGCTATAGTAATCAAAACAGCCTGGTACTGGCATAAAAATAGACACATAGATCAATGTAACAGAATACAGAGCCCAGAAATAACCCATTCCTATATGGTGAATTAATAAACAAAAAAGAAAACAAGAATATACAACGCAATAAAGACAGTTTATTCAATAAATAGTGTTGAGAAAACTAAACAGATACATTAAAAAAAATGAAACTAGACCACCTTCTTACACCATATACAAGAATGAACTCAAAATGGATTAAAGGCTTCATGTAAGACCTAAAACCATAAAACTCCTGAAAGAAAACATAGACAGTAATTTCGCTGACATTTTTCTCAGTAATATTTTTTTCTCTTGTATCTTCTTGGGTAAAGGAAACAAAAGAGAAAAATAAACAAATGGGATGACATCTAACTAAAAAGCTTTGTCACAGTAAGGGAAGCCATCAACAAACAAAAAGTCAGTGTACTGAATGGGAGAAGATAATTCACCAATTACACTCCATTAACCTACAAAGTATTGATTTCCAAAATTCATAAAGAACTGATACAAGTCAACACCAAAAAAAAAAAATCAATCTAATTGAAAAATGGGATAGAGGGTCTGAGTAAACATTTCTTCAAAGAGGACATACTGATGGCCAATAGACATATGAAAAGATGTTCAACATCACTAATCATTAGAGAAATGCAAATTAAAACCACAATGAGATATCAACTCATTCTTGTTCAAAGAGCTATCATCAATAAATCAATAAACAGCAAGTACTGGTGAAGATGTGAAAAATGAACCCTTGTGCACTATTTGTGGGAATGCAAATTGGTGCAGCCACTACAGAAAACAGTATGGAGGTCCCTCAAAAAATTAAAAATAGAACTACCTTATGACCCAGCAATTCAACTTCTGGGTATATATTTGAAGAAATCCAAAACACTATTTTGAAAAGATAGATGCATCCCAGAGTTCACTGTGGCATTATTTACAATAGCCAAGATGTGGAAGCAATCCAAGTTCCAATCAACAGATGATTGGATAGAGTGGCACATATGTATAACTGAATGTTACTCAGTCATAAAGAAGAATGAAATCTTACCATGTGTGACAACATGGATGGACCTAGAGGGTATTATGCTAAATGAAATCAGTCAGGCAGAGAAATATAAATATCCTATGATTTTGCTTATAGGAGAAATCTAAAGAAGAAAATAAATGGACAGATAAAAACAAACTCGAAGATATGGAGAAGAAACTGAGGGTTGCAAGAGGGAAGAGGGGTGGGGAGCTGGGTAAAAGGGGTAAGGAGTTAAGAAATACAAACTGGTAGCTACAAACGAGTCTTGAGGATGTAAAGTACAGCATAGAGAATATAGTCAATAATATTGTCATAACTATGTGTGGTTCCAGGTGGGTACTAGGATTATTGAGGTGATCAATTTGTAAATCATATAACTATCTGACCACTATGCTGTTCATCTGAAATTAACACAAATAATATTGAATGTCAAAAAGTTCATAATCTCATATGTTATTAGTCCATGGAACTTGAATGGGTATATTACAAAAAAGAAAGGAGTAATACTGATAGAAGTTATTGGTGACCAGTAAGTTCATATTGAATGAACATATAAATGAATGATACATTGGGACCCATAAATATTATGTGAGTTATCCAAAGTCTCCAAAATTCCTGGTTTGTAGTTCTATAGCCAACAGTAGTTGTTCCCACATCTGATTTTATAGCCTTTACCATCTATCTGTGATTCTTGAACTTTAAGATCCTAAGAACCATCTGAGGTGGCACTTGAGCAACATATTCCTGGGCCCACGTCCAGAGGTGTTAATCCAGTCTGTGTAGGCTGGCGCCTACATATCTGTAGTACAACAAGGGCCCCACAGAATTTTGATCCAGTTGTCTCACCGACGTAGGTAAATACTCCCATTAGCATAAACCTTGAGTCCAGTACCTCCCAACTTAGAATCAACATGAATATTTTGGGCTCCATAAATACACATCTCTCAACACAGTCTCCAAAATAATAATAAATAATGACTAAAACAAAAAATAAAACTATAGCAATACTGTAAGAAGGAGAACTCCTAAAGCTTCAAAAACAAAAAAAACAGGGTTTGTGATCCTGATACCACAAACAGTAGAATTCAAGCTAAAAAGCATTAATTGCAACAAATTAAATGCAACAAAGACGGTCATCTTTTAATGCTAAAAGTAACAGTTTGCAGTGAAAATTTAACAGATTTTCATACCTAAGCACCACATAATATTGTAATCCTTTCTGAATCAATACAGTAGATACAATAAGACATAGGCAGAACTCCCAATAATAGGAAATATTACAACCCTACTCTTAGTACAAGCGATGAGTAAAAACACAGAAAACTTAAGTAATATAATCGACGAGAAGGAACTTATGCATATGCATCAAATTTTACAGCCAGGAAATAGAAAATATACCTTCTTCTCAACCCCAGGGGAAGAGCTGTAAAAAAATAATCACAAAGGGAGCATCAGTGCATTTCAAAAAACAGAAATATTACTAACAACACTCTGATCACAATGCAATAAAATTAAAAATTTTGTAAAGCCATCCACCTGGAAATTACAAATCTTGACTCCAGGGTAAATACAGACCAAAATTAAAGAGTTCCTAAAAATAATGATAATAAAAAAAACACAAAAAAGAATTCGTTGAAAACCTTCAGGTAATAAGAAGATAGTGAAAGCCTTAAAAACTTTTACAATAAAAATACTTGAGTTTCAGTACCAGCTCAGAAAGCCAGGAAAATAACAAGAAAGCAAAGCAAAAGAAAATACAAGGAAGACCATAACAAATATAAAAGCAGACATCAATGGGTTAGCAAATAGGAAAACAGTAGATCTAATTAATAAATCAACATTTTAGTTTTTAAAAAGCAATGAAGAAAATAAAGCAGTGTAGCTAATTTAATCAAGGGGAAAGGGAGAAAGCAGAAATATATAAAATAAGAGATCAAAGGGGAAATAAACATTGAAACAAGATTTTTTTTTAAACAAAAGAGAGGCTAATTTGCAGACATGTATGCAAATTAATTTGAAAGCCTAGATGAAAAAGACAATTTCCTAGGGAAAGGCATTTTACAAAGCCTGACTTCATTAGAAATGGAAATCTTTATCAGACCTGTTTCTCCAGAAGAAACTATCAAGGAATTACCACATATAAAAATCATCAGAACCAGGTGGTTTAACAGGTGAATTCTATCAAAATTGCAAAAACCAGGTGGTAATAATGCCCCATAAACTGTTCCAGAGTATTGAAAATGAAAGTAAGCATCCTAATTCATTTTATAAAGCATTGATACCTAACCCTCTTAAGGACAGTACAAATAGAAAGAGAGAGAGAATGAATTACTAATATTGATACAAATGTTCTACATAAAACATTAGTGAATACTGCATTAAGAAAATAATACTTTATGACCTAGTGGCATTTATTCCATGGATGCAAATTTGGTTCAATATTAAGAAAACCATTAATACACAATATTAATAGATATGAGAAGAATAAAATCGAGGACTGTCTGTAAAGATACTGAAAACACTGAAAAGCCTGCAACAAATTCAACTCATCCTAAGAAAAAAACTCAAGAAAATAGGAATTAATGGATATTTTCTTAACATGGTAAGCAACTATACTATAGTTATATAGACAGCTTCTTCTTTAGTGGGAAAACAAGGCATTTCCATCAAGGTCAGAAACAAGGCAACGGTGCCCACTCACTTCACTAATTCCACATGGTACTGGAGGGGTTAGGAAATGTAACTGACTCCCAGACAGACACCACCTTTAACCAAGCGATCAACATTAACACCATCAGGACTGAGAAAAATAGATCTCCTGTGTGTCCTTGTAAGATGGGCTGAGATGAAAAAATCACTCTTGTAGTATCCCTGAACAATAGCATAACCTGAATCTAACTCTGAAGAAATAGATAAATCCAAATTGAAAGATATTCTTAAAAATAACTGGACTTCAGTCTTCAAAAATGTCAATGTTATGAAAGACAAAGAAACACTGAAGGACTGTTTCAAAACAAAAAATCATAACAATGAATATAATAAATGATCTAGGGCTTTCTTTTTATATCATGCACATTATTGAGACAACTGGTAAAATATGAGTAAGTTCTGTATATAGATAATACTAACACATTTTACTGTGGTTATGCAAGAGAATATCCTTGTTCTTAGGATACACACAGGGAAGTGTCTAGAGGGAAAGGGGCATCGTGCCCGCAACTTATTCTCAAATGGTTCAGGAAAAAAAAAATGTGTATGTATGGAGAGATATAAACACTGCAATATGTTAACATTTGAGGAATCTGGGTAAGAGGTATGTAGAATTCTTACAACTTTTCGTTAAGTCTGAATTTATGTTAAAATGAAAATTTAAAAAATGAACAATAATGATAATAACAAACTGCTTTTGTTCTCAAGCTCTGAGCTACAACCTCATGACTTCTCCCCTTTACAATAAAATCTGTCAAGAGTAGTCAATTTGCTCTCGCCATTTCTCCCCCGCCCCATTCATTCCTTAACCAGCCTCAGTCAGGGGTTGAGTTATACCCTTGATCTCAGGTACGTCCTTGAGATCATCAATGAGCTTCCTGTGGCCCAACCCTCTGCACACTTGTTTTGCCATCTCAGTGCCACTCACGGCAAGTGGCCACTCCTTCTTTCTGGAAACACTCTCCTCTTCTAGATCCCATGTCACTACATTTTCCTGGATTTCTTCACCTGTCTTGAATTCTTCCTTCACCATATCTCTTGCTGAATTCCTCTCCTCTTCTATGCTTTGAACATTGGAGTGGGATAGCACTAGTTCTGGGTCCTGCCTCATCACCAGCTCTCTTCAGTGATCTGTGTCAACGAAAGGCTGTGTCTGTGCTGATACCCCCAAGGGTGTTACATCCAACCCCAACCTCT
The DNA here is from genome assembly GCA_004024845.1 of Tonatia bakeri. Taxonomy (NCBI): domain Eukaryota; kingdom Metazoa; phylum Chordata; class Mammalia; order Chiroptera; family Phyllostomidae; genus Tonatia; species Tonatia bakeri. The sequence continues at coordinate 103,962 of PVIA01001255.1, forward strand.
CTCCTGAGCACCAGATTCACAAATCATTCAGTCACCTGTTTGATATCTCCAATTGCATAACTAAAAGTCAAATGATCATCCTTAACATATCCAAATCAAAATTCTTAAACAAAGTCACCCAAATCTGCTTTTCAGTCTTCCCCTCTAGTAAATAGCACTAACACCCACCCATATGTTTCCATCTAAAGCCCAGATTTCTCCCTTCATTACCTCCCATGTAAGACCTCTGTCTTCTTTGCTCCATCTTACTACCCTCTCTGGAGTTGGAGCTTTGGAGCTCCTACCTGAACTATCCTCAAGACTGAACATCTTGCTCACTACAACCCATCCTCCCGCAGAATTCAAAATGGCCTTTTCAAAACATAAACCAGGTCGTGACACTTCCCTATATCAAATCTCCGGTTACTACACATATTACTACAAATCTTAGTATCCTAGAGCTGATGACAAAGTACCACAAACTGGGTGCCTTAAAACAGCAGAATTTAATCTCTCACAGTTCCAGAAACTAGTTAGCCAAAAAGTTTGTGTGTTTTTTTCTGTAAAATAAAAGACACATTTTTTCATTTCACCAATAACTTTATTGATGTAGATATTTTAAATATTATAGCTATCTCCCACATGGTATAACATTGATTGTTCTCAATTAGTGTCTCAATTTCATCACTGCCAACTTCAGCTGGCCTCTCCGACCATGGAGCATCATCCAGAGAGAAATCTCCAGTATGAAACCGCACACCACTTTGAACATGTTCGATCAGTCACAGCACCTTCTTCATACAATTGTGTTTTAGTTGCATTTTTACCTTTCTTGAAATAATAAAGCATAGTATGCCAAAAATGTGGCTTATTTTCTTCCATTTTAATATTAAAATGGCTACACAAAAATTCACCAATTTTGATAATTTTTTTAAATGCACACTGATATGACAGCTGTTAACAATACAATTTAAAAAAATTGTCTTGAATGAAGTTAAAGCCATCATATGGAAAAAACTAAACAGACTTTTTTGGCCAACTCATAGAAGACTGAATGTAAAGTGTCAACAGGGCAAAGCTTTCAAGGTCACAGGAAAGATGACAGCTGGCAGCCCTTGGTGTCCCTTGGCTTGTATGTGCATCCCACCATTCTGCCTCTGTCTCCCTGCCATCCACTTCCCTCCGCATCTGCCTTGTCTCCTTGCCTCTCCTCTTCTCATAAAGACATCAGTCATCTTGGATTTAGGGCCTATCCTAATATGACTTCTTAACTAATTTCTTCTACAAAGACCCTGTTTTCACATAAGGTCACTGTCTGAGGTTCCAAATGGACTTGAAGTTTTTTGTGGGGGTACACTCTTTGACCCAATATGCCAATTTTATTCCCAGTGGAATAAATTCCAAATTCTTTATCATTGCACAGAGTGTTGCATGATCTGGTTCTTACCTACCTTACCATCCTCCTCAAACCCTTTGCTCGTACCCCCTTGCAGCTCCTAAATAAAGTGAGGCCCATTCCAAACTCAAGGCTTTTCTAAGGACCGTTTTTTTTTTTGTTTTTCTGTCAGGAGAGTGTTTCTGCCAGGCGCTTGATCTGCTGGCCTGTCCTCATCTTCTCTCCTTCCTCAGTGGAACTTCTCTAAAGTACACCCTTACTTCCAGTTACTCTGTAATTAGCACCCTGTTTATTTACTTCAAAGTGCTTATCATAATCTATAATTATCTAGTATTTACTTTTTTGCAGTTTATTACATCTCCCATTATAATCTCAGCATCTAGCATAGTACCTGGTATGTGGGAGTGAATTACTAAGTATTCACTAACGGAATCAATAAACTGAAATTAATACAGAGACTATACCATATGCATCTGTTATAACTCGCATGCTACATGCCCATGGCTAGCTACATAGCCCTTGAGTATATTTGTTGATATCAATTAACTAATAAGTTCCATTGACTTTGTCTAAACCACAATTTCTGCTTACTTAAGAACTCTTCTGGTCAGACTTTGTAAGACAAAAACAGTGCCTCTAATCCCGCCACTAGATTCCAGATATTTATTATGATTAATTTTTGGGGGGGAGGCAGTGTGCTGGGTGAGAAATGTGAAAGGATTAAGAAAAACAAACAAACCCTACTAGACAGCAGTATGGTGACTGCCAGAGAGGAGGGGAGGTAGAAGAGAATGAAGGGGGGATAGTGGTGATGGAAGGAGACTTAACTTGGGTGGGGGTAAACACACAATATACCATATTTTTGGACTATAAGATGCACTTTCTCCCCCAAATTTGGGAGGAATAATGGCTGTTATGCCACTGTTGAGTTCTGTTTATATTTACATTGGTGAAATATTACACTATTTATATTATTAAATATTTTACCACATTTTTTGCTTCAAATGTTTTTTCCTGTTTCCTCTAAAACCTAGGTGCATCTTAGGGTCAGAAAAAAAACATGAGTAATATACAAATGATGTGTTATAGACTTGTACACCTGAAACCTACATAATTTTATTAACCAATGTCACCCCAATAAATTCATTAAAATAAATAAATTACATTTTAATAAGAAATAAGTATCTAGCATAGCATAGCTAAAGACTCATCAAATTTCTGATGATCAGAAATTGCTTAAGGAGACCCATATGCAAAGTGGGACCGTATTCAACATGATGAAAACAAGCTATAGCTTATTTAACTCCTTAAAGGTCACATTATGAACAGGATTGTGCTGTTAAAAAGTATTTTGAGTCCATATAATATTTGAGAGCTAGGAGACCTCAATATTATTATTAAGGCTCAAATGTACAGCAAGATGCTGCCCATGGAGGCAGCAAACGTACCATTAAAGGAATTTTCACAGAGTAGCAATTTGCAGTACATCTACTTGAAGCAATTTTGTATTTATTTATTCGATTGAATTATTTATGTTATTCATAATGAAATGAAACTCACACAGCATTGATGCCATCACGTTTTCCTCTGCTTTCATCTGGTTTGCTGCGTATGACTATTTTTATGCAGATGAGGTTATGATGACATTAAACATTTCCTACTGATTTTCTAAGAACAAATATGTTCTCTCCATATGCCACAGTCTTCTTTTTCCTGCATCCATCCTCAAAGCTCTGTTGGCTGATCAGAATTTCTTCTAAATTAACTCTGAGGACATTCCATCTGTAATACTGATGAGCCTGTCTCCCTCTGCAGTGCCCATGTAGCACTCCCATCAATACCTGAATTTAGCCCATTTTGCCTATTCTTCCAGAAACCTTATTTATCCCCCCAGCTCTTACAGTACTGTGAATCTCACCTTGTTACAAAGCATCATGGCACTCCCCTGTTTTACTCACAGTACAAAAACAATGGAGAATCCCACATGTGAAAAAGTAAAAAAGCAAAAAGACATTGTAGTTGCAGAGACCTTTGCCTCTATTGACTATATTCAGGGCTGAGGAACAACTGTTTTCAGGACAAATCAGAGTGGAATTCAGCAGGCTGCCTACACTGGGCTCAAGTAGGCTAGCTTGGGCTCTCTTATATGGGTGTGTGTGCATATCTGAATTTGTTTTAACTTAGATGCACTAAAGGGTGAGGGACAGTGGAACTGGGCAGACAGAGTAATCCCCTAGAAACATATAGGTTGCAGATTCCAAGTCTAGATCATTTCTGTTTGTTACATGAAGGAAACTATTCTCCTAGTTCCCAAGTGCCTACAACCCTTCCACAAAGCATCAAAGGGCTACAGCAGCAAGAACAACCATTTATGTAAATTCCAACATTGGTTTGATTTAAGGTTATAAATCCAGAATCCCATTTCTCACAAACACATTTGGGGAACATGATTTTGGGGAACATGAATTTGGAGGTCAGTGACTCTAGAGGTTGTGAACAGGCCACAGAGCACATTCATTTGCATAGATAGGACAAGGTTCACATTGCTTTCTCGCCACTAATTTCAAGTTCCTCATGCACAAAATTGAAACTTGTCCAGAAAGCTCTCTAGAACAGAAATAGAGGGGTATTTTTTGTGGCCTCACTTTAATGCATTTAGATGAGCATCCTCTCAGGTCTCAATAAAAGACTGAATTAATTTTGCCAATTCATAAACTTTTGGGCACAAAAAGCAGTGGGAATCCTTTCTTAAAAATTAGCCAAGTTGTCAACCCCCATTGTGTTTATGGTGCTTCTCATAATGCAAACAGTAAGTTGGTTTCATTCTGTTCTACATCTCCGTGTTTGAGACACCCCAGAGAGTTGTCAACCATTCATGGGTTATAATAAAATTCTAAACAGAAGATAATTCAAAATGAGGTTGATTTCTACTAACTTTCATTTGTTCAATAAGTGAATGCAACGTGAAAATACAGGATAGGAAGGAACAAGTCAGGAGAGGGAAGAGACACAAGCTAAACCACTAACAAAGGACAGGAACTTCCCTGAGTGTGGGAACCCCTTCCCCATCCTGACCCTCATTTTTCTTCCATCTGTCTCCATACATGGAGAATCTCAGATGGTGGGGCCTCAGGATGCTCAAATTTTTAAGATAAAAATCACTCAGAGTACTTGGGGAAAATATACATTTACAACTTCTATTCTGGTCTACCAACTCTGTAGCAGGATAGACGAAGACATTTTAACCAGCTGCATTGGCGATACAAATGCAAGAACCATACCTCCCCAAATATGGCAGGCCCACTAGTTCTCAATCTTGTGAAACATTGGGGGCATCTGGGGAACTTATTAAAAATAATATAATACTGATGCTTGGGCCCCATTCTCAAAGATTCTGGTTTGCTTACTCTGGGGTACAGTCTGGGCATCCCAATCTTAAAAGCTCCCCAGGTGATTTCAATACACAGTTGAGGTTGGGAACCATTGGTGTAGGGACACTGAACCTTCAATCAAGCAGAGGGGATGTGAGCCCTATGGGAGCTTCTCTCTTTCACTTTTGCAATTTCTGATGCCTTTACCCAGAGAGCATTCCAGGCCTCTGTTCGAATAATCATATTGATTCCAAGAGTCACATCCTTTCATAGCCGGCAGGAAATATGATGAAAACTGAGTCATTCACTTCTTATCTGTAACATTTGGGGATATTAAGACAGGAGCATCTGATTGAGGCAACAAAGGGTTTTCTTTCTGCTGCCCAGATCCCAGCAAAGCCTGTGAGATGCGGAAGAAGTGCCTTCGCCCCCGCCCAGCCACCCCCACACGCACTTTGGAGGCCCAGTCAAGCTCCACATTGGAGCAGCTTCACAGAAAGTCTCAAAAATCAAAACTTCCCTGACTGCACAGGCGTTCTGCAGACAAGGCCACAGCTGAACAATGCCCCATCTTTCAAAATCCTCCTTACGCTTTCAGAGGTTCTCAATGTACGGAATTAATTCATGGAAAGTAGCCAAGACCTCAGACCAGGAACTCTGTTGGGCTCAGCAACCAACATTTTAGCAAGCCCCAAAGACCTCATTTTGAGAAATATTGTATAATGTGCTTTTAAATATTCAGCCCTTTTCATAAAAAATTATTTTCATATGTGGGGAAAAAAATCACTTCAACTCGTGAAAAAGTAAGAACATATACCTTGTACTGTGTTTGCGGTCTGACTACACTTGATGATGGCAAAGAAGAAGCAGGTGGCAGCTGGCCCCATCCCACCAGCTTTCCCAAATCTCTCTGGCCCTCAGGACACCTGGACTGAGCCTCCTTCATATGGAAGTTGTGATGAATCTCAAAGCCGAGCCTTCTGATCCCACCAGGAAGAGCCTTAGGGAGCTATGTGCCCTTCCCAGGCACTCACCACAGCCTGGTGTCTGTCTCAGGCCCTGGGTTTCTGGGCCAAGTTGGGGACAAGGAATGCTAATTACTCAAGATCTAAGTTTTTCTTGTGATTGAGACATACAGTTATAAGCCACTTTTTAGGAAGATACTTTCCTGAAGATTCCGACATTCCATGCAATGTGTTTTAAAGATAAGAGTCATGTATGGTAAAGGGTCTCTAAAAATAACTGCAGCTAATGTTTATTGATCAGATATCATTAATCCATGAGAAGGACTGAGACTAATGCCTGGTATATTAGTCTATGCATTTCCCATGTAATAACATGAGAATAATTTACTCCCCACAACAATTCCATTAAGTAGATATCATTACATCACCATTTTACATATGAAGAAACTAAGGCACAGAAAGGTTACATAACTGGCCCAAGGTTGCATAGCCAATAAGAGGCAAAGCTGGGATTAGAATGCACAGTTCCAAGTCCACGCCCTTGGCTTCTATGAAAAACTTTCTTAGTAAAGTTTTTTCAGTGATCTACACATGCTCTTCAGATGTAGGGAACTCACAAATGTAGGATCAACATTCACCCACAAATACTTCAGGAATTATCATCCTCACATATTAAAAGGGAGGACACCCTTACTTGCAAATTTCCCTTCACCCCACAGCTAGGGGAGGACCAGCTCTGGCAAAAGATGTCCCTTCTGCTTGTGGGTCTGGGTTAAATCAACTCTATGGTGAGACATTTTCTAAACCTAATAATATTTTTTAAAATGTATTTTTCCTGAATTTTACAAAAAACAATACTATATCCCTTAAAGAGGATTTCAACCATATTACATTACGTAACTACATACTAGGGGACCTTAATGGACAATGGTTAATCCAAATGAAAATACAGCCCCTGTGGTAGCAGAATTCTGTTACAGTCAGAGGAGTAAAAGAGACCAAGAGGAGAAAACTAAGGAAGTCTATGTGCACACATGCACACACACACTTGATTCCCCAGAGACTTGTCTTGTCTCTAAGACTCGGAATTTCTTTTTCTTATGGGCATACCAGTGTGGAGTAGGAGGTCCCAGTCCCTCGTGGGGAAGGCTGGGCGGGGCACTGGGTGTGGGGGTGGGCACAGGTCCTGAAGACACACACGCAGTTGGGTCTGAATGTGGCGCCAGCACTCACTAGCTGTGTGACCTCAGGCAGGTTGCTCAACCTCTCCACACCCTCCTTTCCTCATTTATAAAACAGAGGTGGCAACAGCTACTTCAGAGAGTGGTTAAATTTAAACAAGATCAATAAAACATACAGCACAGTGACAAAAACATAAAAGGCAGTCAATAAAAGGGAATAATTACTGTGATTGGTGATTCAGAGATACTCCTAAGATATACTTATTTATTATTTCAACCAACAAGTATTTATTGGATAGCTACCCTCTGCACCCACCTCTGTGTAAAGAAAGTTTAACACAGTGTTCTCGACCCTCTTTAAGGTGCTTTTCATTCTACGTGACAACCAGTCTATTTACCTCAGGATAGCTATCGCCCAAGGAATGATACAAAAAAGAAAAAAAAAAAAAAGCCCAGCCACAGCATCCATTATCAGATGTGTCCTTTGCATGGGGTCGGGAAACCTTAAGTTGAGTCTTAACAAATGAGTAGATTCATCCCCCTAAATTATGACACCATAACTCACACAGGCACACAACTCACAAACACACACAGACCCAACCTAAAATACCCCCTAAGCAGGGGTGATTCCCAAATCTCCACTGTCAGTCCAGGCATCAGTCCTGACCTCCAGACCCAAACACGCAGCTGTCTGCTGAACATGATGTGAGATGGTCCCTGGACAGCTCACGCAGCACGTGTCTAAAACAGACGGTGCTGGAATATAGCAGGTTTGAGTTTGTGGCAATAAAGGGAAGAGGAGACTTTCTGAGTGAAGCAAAATGAATTCCAGAGAAATCTGACATCTGGATTTATAAGCAGGAGGCCAAAGGAGAAATTGAAGATAACAGTAGTAGAAACTGCCCATAAATTACCTACACAGTCTGGGAGGAGGAGGCAAGCCACAAAATGCGGTCAGGGACCTCAGCAGTGCCGTTAATAAACAGACAGATTTCTGTGCTGCTAGGTGGTCCCTCTCCTCCATTACAAGATAATTGGGCAAGCAGATAATTAACATGCCATTATATAATACAGAATGGTATGTCTCAGCATGGGGAAGGAGTGGGGGGTTTGCAAAGCCTTGCCAAGCTTCTAGTGTCACCAAACATTACCTTCTTGCTCACATGCACAAGGCCAAATAATGAATAAAGCTAGACAGATTCCTCTCATGTTGTGACCTCAAGAAACCCATAACTAGGGGGGACACTGCCCAAGTGGAACTGCAATCTTCCCTACAAAACAGAAACCTCTGCAGGAGTCACTCTCCTGGTTATGAATTCACTTCCTCTTCGTCTCCTCCGAAGCTAGAAACTTCTGGTTGCCCCAATTCATCCGTATCCAATTACTTGCCTCCTTTTGTTGATTCTCAGGAAATTTTTCTTGAATCTGGCCATTCCACTCCATCCCTTCCTAGCCCTTGGTTTGTTACAGAGAAATGACTGTGATCCTTATCAAACACTCACTGTGGTATTAGACGTCTTCATTCTCTCCATTGGGCAGTGCCTTGCGCAGAGCTGACACTCAGCAAACGTTGGATGGGTGGAGAAGAGACTGATACTTAGCCATCCTGCCGGTAGCTTTCATCTCCTCTAACCTTCCCCCCACATTTCTCCCAGAGTTAGCCATAATTTTTACAAATCAGAGTATAACGACAATACCATCTTGCCTCACGTCCTTCACTGGTGTCCATTGAAATAGTAAAGTCTCTGCCTAACACAGGCTGGCTGGCACATGAGGTGCTTTGTGGGGCTCCCCCTAACCCCCAAACTCTTCCACAATTCACTCTGGGAACTCTAAGCTCAGCCAAAAGATTTTGTGCTGTTCTCCTAACCCCTAAATCCAAGAACTTCTCCAGTCCTCTTCCTTCACATGCTCTTCTCTCTCTCCCTCTCTCTCTCCCTCTCTCTCTCCCTCTCTCTCTCCCTCTCCCTCTCTCTCTCATGCCTGTGTTCTCTTTAAAAGAAAAATTCCTGCTCACCCTTAAAACCGAGGTCACCTCTGTGCTACCTGGCCTTTGACTCCCCCTGGATGGCACATTCCCTTGCCTTAGTGAGAGCAACCCTAAGGACTCTGAAGAGTCACTGCCACCCACTGTCTCCCTGATTTTCCAGGAAGCCCAGATGCACCTGATCCTCGCCTGGCAGCCAGCACAGCTCATGGCAGATTGAAGATTTCAGCCAACCGTCATTTTTAATAATTTAAGAAAAGAAACATAGACCAAAGGAATAGCACAGAGCCTAGAAAATAAGCCCACTGACATATCAAAAGCATAAAATGTATTACATTTAGCACTTTCGAATAAAAGAAAGAAAAGAGTTATTTACAAAATATTTTTTGAAAAAAGTCACTTTGAAAAACCATGGGCAAAAATTTTAAACAAAAGATACATACCGTGTACTTTCAGAATAAACTCTAGTTGGATGGAGGAGTGAAATATGAGAGTCACAGGACAGAGCAGAATAGAATATTGATAAGTGTTCTGAGGGATGCTATCTCCCTCAGCTTTGAAGCAGCGAAGAAAGGACAATGAAAAGAGTGATAGTTTGGGATTCACATAAATTTAAAATATGTGTCCAGTGGAAGAAATAAAAATCACAGAGTTAAGGTAAAATGAAAAGCAGCTTTTTGGAATTCATTTGCATGAAATATGACCAGCAAATGGTTAATCCCACTACTACCTGAAAATTCATTCATCTTAAAAAGAAAAACAATTTTCTAAAGAATAGTCTAATGATAATAAAACAATAAAAATTAAAACAACACAAGGTTTTGCATAAAATTTGCAATGGAATTAGCCAATTTAAATCCTCTAAACTTGGGGGAGCTTTTGGGAGGGTTCACAAGAAGGCTATTGACCACTGGGAGTGGCTCTGGACCCAGAAAACTGCCTCCCTCCCTATCCACAGGGCTCAGACATCAAGAAAAAGCAGCTTCTAAAGGCAAGGCCTTTACCACTCTAGGACAACAAGGATTAATTTGCAATTAAAAAGGTTAATTTGGTAATGGCTGCTCTGAAGCCCACAATTTACAATGGTGCCCCTGGTTATGGCCTCTGGGCAAGCTCTTAAATTTATCTCTAATTCTACCTTCAAACTCCTTCTCCAAAAAGCTGCCAGAATAACCTAAAAAGGCCAATGTGGTCCTGCCATTCAACTTACATCTCCAACTCTTTCTTCTGCCCTACTTTCACCCTTCCTGTCTGGTACTTAATTTGTTGGTATAGATTTATACTTATTGCTTAATTAAATGTCTGTTTTATTAAAACAAGACATATATGGTCTCATCCTATTTCTCTAATCTTCATTTCTAAATAACAATGATTATGCTATTATTTCTTGATGTATAAATTTTAGACATTCTCAACTGATTTTCCATTTCTAAAGATGAAGATATAAATTTCTTACACTACCCACCTCACACACGTCGCCTCCTCTCTCTTCCAATATAGTTATGCCATAACTCATAGTTAAGTAAATATCCATTTACATTTGCATGACTGTATTGCTCACAGCTGAGCCACAGAGTGCATGGGATTGCGATTCATTTCTTGAAGAAATTTTGTTTTTTGTGTTGCTAATAATTGCTTTGCTTTTTCACAAGCTTTTTTTTTTTCTGTGTCAACCACTAATTCAGTCCCAAACTTTCTGAAAGAATGGTTTAAAAAATCTTGCAAAAGCAACAGAAGAAAAATAAACAAGTTGGATTACATCAAACTAAAAAGCTTCTACACAGCAAAAGAAACTATCGACAAAATAAAAAGGCAACTTACTGAATGAGAGAAACTATTTACAAACCATATCTAAGATAAGGGGTTAATTTCCAAAATATATTTTAAAAATTATACAACTCAATAGCAAAAAAAAAAAAGAAAGAAAGAAAATCTGATGTAAAAATGAGCAGAGGATCTGAATTTTTCCAAAAAAGACATACAGAGAGCCAACAGGTACATGAAAAGATTCTAAACTATCTCTAGTCATCAGGGAAATGCAAATCAAAACTACAATGAGATATTGCTTCACACCTGTTAGAATGGGTATTGTCAAAAAGACAAGAAATAGTAAGTGTTGGTGAGGATGTGGAGAAAAGGGAAACCTGGGGCACTGCTGGTGGGAATGTATATTGGTGTAGCCACTGTGGAAAACAGTATAAATGGTCCTCAAAAGGTAAGAATATGACCCAGAAATTCCATTTCTGGGTATTTATTGACAGAAATTAAAAGCACTAATTCAAAAAGATATATGCACCCCCATGTTCAATGCAGCATTACTTGCAATAGCCAAGGTGGAAACCTATGGGTCCACTGATAGATGAATACATAAGGAAAATCACACACACACACACACACACACACACACACACACACACGCTGGAATACTATTCAGCCATAAAAAATGAATGAACATTTGCCATTTGTGACAACATGAATGGACTCTAGGGGTATTATATTAGGTGATATAAGTCAGACAAAGACAAATACCATATAATCTCACGTATATGAAGAATCTAACAAGAACAATGAACAATCTCATATATACAGAGAAAAATATTGGTGGTTGCCAGAGGTGTGGAGTGGGGGAATGGGTGAAGAGAGTTAATAGATACAAATTCCCAGTTATAAAATAAGTCATGGGGTACTAATGTACACTAGAGTGTCTGTAGTTAATAGTACTATATTTCATATTTGAAAATAGCTAAGAGTAGATCGTAAAAGTTCTCATTACAAGAAAAAAATTCTGTAACTATGTGTGGTGATGGACTTTAACTAGACTTAACATGATGGTCATTTTGCAATGTCAACAAATATCAAATCTTTATAACATACACCTGAAATAAATAAAATTTATGTCAATTATACCACAACAAAATATTAATTTTAATAATTTTAATGTACTCAAAAATATCAAGTATTTAAATAATTCTGAACCCTGCTCTCCTTAGATATATACCTCCTATAGCCCTCCACCCTTCTGTTCCTAAGGGAAATGGTTGATCTCTTGGCCTGATACACAGCTAGCACCCTGGAACAGCCCTTCATCATCTTTCTGGGGTCTGCTTTCAGTATTCTTTTGTTTGAATCCCATTTCCTCAGTCCCATTATCATTCTCTTTCTTATTTTATTCCCTTGTTTTACTGGAGCATATCCTTGAGTAACTTCCTGAAAACATATTCAGGAAAGGTAAACTTGTTGAGACCCTACAGAAATGTAATTTGTTTACTTTGTGATTGTTCTTGATCCAAACTATTCTATGGCTGACTATAGAATTGGGCGTTGAAAATAATATTTTCAACTTGTCCCCTAGTTTTTAATATTGCTACTAAGAAATCCAATACCAACTGTATTTAAGGCACTTTTCACACTAAAAGCTTTTAGGACTTGCTCTTTATCCATGTTGTTCTGAAAATTTATGTTTACATTTCTTAATCTGGGTTTCATTTTTTTTCCTTTCATTTATCATGTAGGCATTGGGTAGGACTTTCCAATATATAAACTCTATAGTTCCAGGAAATTTTCTTGTATCATTTGTTTGATGATTTTCTTCTCTCTGTTTTCTCTGTTCATTTTCTGATATTCCTCTTAGTTGATGGTGAACTACTAGACTGATATAATTCTTTTAAGTCTTTTCTCTCCTATTTTTATTTTTTCTATCTTCCAGAAGACTGCCTCAATGTTATCTTCCAACCTTTTAATGAATTATTTATTTCTATCTCATTTATAACTTCCAGGGCTTGTTTTTTTTTAATTCTCTGATTATTACTTTAACATAGCACTTGGCTCTTGTTCTGTGAATAAAACACAACTTTTCATGATATCTCTATATCATGAATTATAGTTTTAAAGCTCATAGTCTGTTTTCTCCAAATGTGTTTTCTGATTTTGTTGTTGCTGAGGTCTTTTATAACAAAGACTCTCCTGAAATGTCTGGGAATTTTCTCTCTCCTTTCTTATTTTAGAGTAAAACAGCTATGTGTAGTTGAATGGAGCTTTAACAACAGGCCTAACTTATTAATAATAGTTAATGAGCAGAACCCAATCATTTGGGGGTATACCCCCAAGTATCAGATATATTGGCCTTTTTCTTAGGCTAAATGGTTTCCTCAGAGTGGTTTCTTCAAACACTTACTATAAAGGTATAAAAAAAAATCTTGAGGGATAATGAGGCTGAGGGTGTTCTCATGTAATATGCAACCTTATCTTCTGCCCTAGCCTACATCTTAAGAACTAAAACCCAGAGTGCACATTCTCCAGAAAGTAAACTTCCCATATTCCACTAGGTAGAAAACAAAAGACTGGTGTGCAGAGTTGAAGAAAGGATCTGGAGGTACAATGCAACCCTTCTGCTCCAATCCACCTCCCAGTCATCAGAAGTACCCAGAACTGTTGGTGTTGTGAGATGTAACTAGACTGCATTCTTCTGCTCTTACCCACTCTCCACCCAGGAGATTGGGTCTCAGCACCATCCAGTTGGCTGTCAGTTACTTTTCATCCATCCTCTTTCCACCTTCTAAAACTTTGTAGGTGACTCTTCCCCACTGTCATCACCTGTTTACTTGTCCCTTACAGGTTGCCACACTCTCTAACCCTTAATTCTTATCTTAGTAAAATTTTGGGAGTGACCAGAAATAAGTGGTATGCTGAAGCCACCATACTACACTACAGAGCACAATGGAGCTATGTATTCTTCCCTGAGCATACCACATTTTTATTTGCACCCCTAACTCTGATCTTACTGTTCCCCTACCTAGTCTGCCCTTACCCCTCTCCCTTCTTCAATTTTCCAACCTTTATTGGTCCTTCAAAATTAAGCTCAGGCTGTATCTTAAGCAGGAATCCTTCCCACATCCTCCCTGCACAAGCTGTGTTTATCTCTGACCTGATACATACCATATAGACCACACTGTGCTGAACAGATCAGCCTGTGCATCTGTCTCCCTCCCTAGACAAATAGTAGGTAGGTAAGACCTGTATCTTATTTGATGTTCTGCCTCTAGAGTGGGGAAGAACATCTGGCACATAATAGGTACTCACTAATATTTGTTCAACTGACCCATTTCCAGTAGCTCCATGTTGGAAGCATTTTTATTCTCATAGGAGTGAAAAAAATTATGACTCTGTTTATTTGCCAATGTCCAAATAAGGAAGGCTAATCAGAGAGTACCAGAAAATGAAAACAGCCAGATGTTTTTGAGAGCAAAAGTCCAGGAATACAAAATAGCTTCCAACAGGGGTGATGTATGTTTTCCTAGTGATTCAAATGAATATATGCTTATTAGGCAGGGAGAGAGACTTAACAGGTTCCTTGGCTAATCCTGCAATTTTAAATCCATTTAAGATAATTTTCTTTATCTCAAATCTATTTTTCTCAGTAACCAGGATACTTAACTGATTTGTACAAAGCCCATTTGAAAAACAAATAATCTGCTCTAAACAAGGGCACACTCTGAATGGAAAAAGAGAGACACTACAAACCTTACAGAAAATGGAAAATCTGTTTGAGATGCCAAAGTGGACTCCTGCCTAGAAAATAGGTTTTCCTCCAGCATCTTGATTCTATGAGCAATTTTATTTCTCTATTTCACAAGGAACAAATAAATAATTCTTAAATTTGAGTGCACAGAACAAAGACCTTCCATAAGACAACTAAGGGGCAAACAAGCTGTTTAAAAAGTAAGAATCTCAGACAAAACAATATAAGCAGAGACAATCATGAGAGGTATTTTCTAATCTATCAGCTTGGCAAAACATTTTTTAAATGGTAGCACCCATTTTGGGGAGGGCCAAGTAAAATTCCAAAAGGGGTGGAGATTGCCATAAACTTTCTGTAGGGCAATATCACAATATGTGTCTAGAGCCTCCAAAAATATTCTTACAATGAGATCTAAAAATTATACATTAACAAGTGTGGATTAAGAAAACAAATATGAAATTAATACACATAAGGACCTAAATGGGAAATATTCATCAAAATGTTATTTATAATAATAAAAAATTAAAAATAACATAAATCCTGAACAATGAAAATAATGATCATAACTAATAACATCAGGAAATGCTCACAAAATAATGTTGAATGAAAAAAAGATAAAACAATATATCACATGCTCATAATCTGTAGAGAAAATGGACTTGAAGATAATATATGAATATTTTACCAGATGCTATTCTAGATAATGAGATCATGGTGATTTCTGTTTTTTTTAAGTGTATATGTGTATTTTTTTAATATATTTTATTGATTATGCTATTCCAATTGTCTCATTTTCCCCACTTTATTCCCCTCCACCCTACACACCCCCTCCAACCTGCATTCCTCCCCTTTAGTTTATGTCCATGGGTTGTACATATAAGTTCTTTGGCTTCTACATTTCCCATACTACTCTTAACCTCACCCTATCTATTTTCTACCTATCATTTATGCTACTTATTCTCTGTACCTTTTTCCCCTCTCTCCCCCTCGACCTCCCCTACTGATAACCCTCCATGTAATCCCTATTTCTGTGATTCTGTTCCTGTTCTAATTGTTTGCTTAGTTTGTTTTTGTGGGTTTTTTTAGGTTTGGTTGTTAATAGCTGTGAGTTTGTTGTCATTTTACTGTTCATATTTTTTATCTTCTTTTTCTTAGATAAGCCCCTCTAACATTTCATATAATAAGGGCTAGGTGATGATGAACTCCTTTAACTTGACCTTATCTGGGAAGCACTTTATCTGCCCTTCCATTCTAAATGAAAGCTTTGCTGGATAGAATAATCTTGGTTGTAGGTCCTTGCCTTTCATGACTTGGAATACTTCTTTCCAGCCCCTTCTTGCCTACAAGGTTTCTTTTGAGAAATCAGCTGACAGTCTTATAGGAACTCCTTTGTAGGTAACTCTCTCCTTTTGTCCTGCTGCTTTCTAAGATTCTCTTCTTATTTTTAATCTTGGGTAATGTAATTATGATGTACCTTGGTGTATTCCTCCTTGGATCTAATTTCTTTGGGACTCTCTGAGCTTCCTGGACTTCCCAAAAGTCTATTTTCTTTGCCAGATTGGGGAAGTTCTCCTGCATTATTTGTTCAAATGAGTTTTCAATTTCTTACTGTTGTTCTCCTCTGGCACCTCTATGATTTGGATGCTGGAACATTTAAAGATATCCTGGAGGTTCCTAAGCCTCTCCTCATTTTTTTGAATTTTTGTTTCTTCAGTTTTCTCTGGTTGAATGTTGCTTTCTTCCTTCAGCTCCAAACCCTTGATTTGAATCCTGGTTTCCTTCCTGTCACTGTTGGTTCCCTGTAGATTTATTTTTATTTCACAAAATGCAACCTTCATTGCTCCCTGGGTCTTTTTAATGCTGTTGAAGTACCCAGTGAGTTTCTGGAGTATCCTGATAACCAGTGTTTTGAACTGTGTATCTGATAGGTTGGCTATCTCTTCACTCCTTAGTTGTATTTTTTCTGGAGCTTTGAACTGTTCTTTCATTTTGGTCATTTTTTTTTTTTGTCTCGGCAAACCTGTTACATAGTAAGGGGCAGAACCTTAGGTGTTCAACAGGATACGGCAACCCAGGTCACTGTTTTGTGACACTGTGTGTGGAGATGGGGTCTGGTAGGGAACAATGGCACTTGGTCCTCTCTCTGCCAGTTTTCAGTCACTTTCCCTGATACCCACAATCAAATTGGGCCCTTCTGGTGCTGATTCCTGGATGTGTGGGTTTGTGTACATTCTAGGACCCTGTGGGTCTCTACAACGAACTCTTCTGTGAGGCTGGAAGTTTCTTCCACTGCCACCTCAACCCCCACAGGTGTTTTCAGTCAGAGGTTTTGAGGCTTTATTTCCCCACACTGGAACCCTGGGTTGCACAGTCTGTCTCGCTCCCCAGTTGTTCCTCCCTGTTTATCTGCACACAAATGTGGTGCCACCCAGTCCTCCAGCCGTCACCTTGCCATGAGTCCTCTCTGCCCAGATGCCTGTCTCTGCCCCTCCTACTGGTCTGCATGAATCTTTCTTCTCTAACTCCTTGGTTGTTGGGCTTCCATACAGTTTGATTTCTGTCAGTTCTGGTTGGTTTTTGTTGTTGTCCTTGCTTTGGTTGTGCAAGGAGGCACAGTGTGTCTACCTACACCTCCATCTTGGCTAGAACTGATTTCTGTTTTTATTTAAATTATTTTTGCATTGCAGACCTTTCTACATGTTTCTGGCTTCTATAAAAATGTGAATTGTTTACTTATCTATTATTTCATAATCGGCAGTACTCAGTTTATTGGTTGTGGAGGAGAATGAGATAAAAGCCACTTGTAACAGGGTGCATCCAAGAGGGGGGGCCCCAAATAGGGATTTGGAATGGGGTCTAGAACTCAGGGTGTCCAGGAAATATTAAGATGTCCTCACCCCCCCCCCCACAGGTGTGGTTGGGGGAAGGGACAAATGGAGCAGGGACTTTGAGAGCTGTTTTGCATAGCAACAGCTTTGCAGCTAACTTCTGGCATGGTCATTTAACATATCTATAACCTTTAACTGGTTTCATAGATATGTTAAATAGCTGTTACCATGCTCTCAGTCAGGGGAATGGAAGTAACTTCCCCCCAAGATGTAACTGGGAGGCAGGTCCCCTGAGTTACAGCGCCTGCGTGGGAGCTTGGAGATGATTGGCTCCATGACATGGGGCCAGGCCTGCCCAGACTCACAATGGCAGTCCAGTAAAGCTGGAAGGATACAAGAGTGCTGCCAGGTGTAACTGATTATAGAGGAGTAAGAAATGGGGCTGCAGAGGAAGAATGGCACGGGGATTTAAACTGAGATGCCTCAGCCACTGGGTGGAGAATCATGAGGTTTTGGCTGAGTGGAGACTCCTGCAGCTATTGGGAGAGGAGACCACGCAGCTGGGGCTCTGTGGGGGAGAACCACTCAGTCTTTAGCAGAGTGGGGACTCCCACAGCCCTGTGAGAGAGAATCACCATGCGGCTTTAGCAGAGAACTGCCACTCAGCTTTGGCAGAGTGGCAACCCCCCTCCTTGTAGACATTGAGGAGGGAGAACCACTTGGTCTTTACCAGAGTGGAGACTCCCACGGCCATTGTGCTGAGAGGACCACACAGCTGTGGACAAGTGAGAGAACCACGTGGTTTTGGCTGAGTGGGGACTCCCTGGGCCATGGGAGAGAGAAGCTCGTGGCTTTGCCAGAGTGGGGACCCCCACAGCTTTAGAAGGGGGAACCACCACCTGGCTTTAGCAGAGATCCCAGTGACACAGCTGATGGTGCCAGGAACCGAGGGAGGCCTACCAGCCGAGACGGATTACTGGGAAAAACTGGGGGCTGGCTGAGCCACGGACTTCTATTTTTTTTCCTGAGATATGGTACCCCAGACTGGGCAAAGGGGGAAGGAAGACTGTGTGTGTTTGTGGGTGTTTTAAGGGACTTTGGGATTTTGATGAAGATATTAGGTCACTATTTTAAGTCTGTATAGCATTAAATAAAGATTTCCTTTCCTTTTCACGAATCTCTGGCATTGAGAGACGTCTTTCCTCTGGCGGCAGACATAACGAACCTGGTGGGTTCCTTTCGGGTAATAGTATATTGTCCCAGGCCCCCCCTTGTTGCTCTGTAACAGCCTCACTAGCTACAAGTACCATGAGAAAATGTCACAGACTGGGCCTGCACCACCCGCATGATCCAGTCACTTCCTCTGCATGACTGAATCAGAACTTACTTGGTGGGACGATAATCCGGAATGGAACGATCCAGTGAGATTTTTTCACTGAGGTAGGAATTGTAGCCATATTTCTCATGGGGTCCCTTGGCTTTTTCCTCTTCAGCTGGGGAAAGGGTAGCAGGAAGGCCCCCTTTGCCCCGCCCACCATAACCTTCAATGAGCCCAAGAGATTTGGATAAGCCTAAAAGAAAAGAAGGGAAAAAAGAATTATTTGAAAACCACCATATCAGGATCATTCAAGTTCAGAGGCAGCTTCAATGGAAACTTTACCATTATCTGTCACAGGAAAAAAAATATATTCTCATTTTATCAGTCTCAGGAATATGCTCCGAACACATTTATATTAAGAGGAAGAGCAAAGCAACTGTGAGTTGAGGGATTAAGTCCTATTGCCAGTGAGAAAACTCTCTCCATTTTTGAGAACTGGGGCCTATAAAAGAGAGTGCATAGACTGGGAGAAAGGGGAACCGAGGAGGACACAGGACACGGGACAGAACTGGGGCCTGTTAGCCTCTCTCCACCAACGTCAGCTCGGCCAGGAGACGCTTAATACAACATGGGACAAGAAAAGTCAGTGACAGGAATCTGCTGAAACGCAGGTGTTTTTACTTCATTTGAACAGAGGACAATATACAGGTTGATTTTATCATGAGTTTAAAGTGTGTAACAGCCTGACACAGTTCTTTACCTTACGGTTTTACTTACATTTCATCTAAATGGCAACATGAATACAAAATGCTTGAGAATAAATCACAGAGGATAAAACCCCATAAAAGAGATGACTGTGCCAAGTAGAGTAGGAGGCCCCTGTCACAAGCCTCACTGAGCAACTGCAGTCTCCTGGATGGTGGCAGCTTTATAACTACTGTTCCATTTTACGATAAACAGCTTGATGGGCAACTTTTAAATCCTAGACTTATAAGAGGTTTTATTACTTAGCTAGAAAACTTTTGTTGTTAGGCACTCTCATTCCATTTGGCCATTTCAAATGCCCAAGCTACTCAATACACACACACACACACGCACGCGTGCTTACCACAGGACTCTATCTACAAAAGACTCACTGCTGCCACTGGCAGGAAGAGCATGGACCAGGGCCGTAGACAGCTCCGTCAGCCTTCACAGTGGGCAGCCCACCTAGCCTAGGAGGATCCCAACCTCCCAGGAAGGCATCTCCAGGCAAATCAAAAGCCCACAGATCTGCTCAGATCACATGGTCCCCTATATCACATAATGGCAAGACTTATAGTTATTCCCTTTCTTGCTTCTCTAAAAGAAGAAATTTATTTTCTATGATATCAAGATTAGAAAGCAAAGGTTGAGCAAGCAGCTCAGAATCCAACTCAGGTAAACATTATTTTTCTGCCTGAGAATCTTTTCCACTGTCCACTACACTCTTTGGAAACTCTGACATCTTTTCTGCCTGCCACCAGCCCAAATAGAGGCACCATCAGCTGAGAATTCAATTACTCCTGTACTTCCTACAAGCTTCCTGGTCTTTAATCTCTTGTTCCACATCAATGTGCAACAAATATTCCAATAACATTACTTTCACCATGCTCAAAAAATCTATGAGAACTCTTTCCATTTCAAGTACAAACACCTGTGCTAGGTTTTAAACTTACATTACTAGGGGGTGTAGAATGCTACAGCTACTTTGAAAAGTAGTTTGGCAGTTATGCAATATGTAATATGACCCAGCAAGTCCACTCCTAGGTATATACCCAAAAGAAATGGAAAGATATGCCTACACAAAAACTCATACACAAATGTTCAAAGCAGCAGAATTCATGTAACTAAATGCCCATTAACTGATGAATGATAAACAAGATGTGAAATGCCCATACAATGGGATATAATTGGCAATAAGAAATAATGAAGGAGTGATATACGCACAACATGGATGAACCTTAAAAACATTATGCCAAGTAAACAAAGCTGGTCAGCAAATAGCACATATTGTATGATTCTATTTCCATGAAATGAATGGAACATGCAAATCTTGAGAGACACAAAGTGGATTAGCATATGCTTAGGGCTGAGCGGGTTAGGGGAAGAAATGGGAAGCAACTGCTAACATGTGTGGGATCTTTTGAGTGATGGAAATATTCTGGAGTGAAAACTCACTAAATTGTACACTTTTTAAGTGGATGAATGATATGGTATGTGAAAAATTTCAATAAAACTATTTTAAAAACCTACTCTGATAGACAGTTCTGTTTCCAGCAAGATGGAAGGCTAAAAGAACATGAGAACTTTCCAGTAAAGCACCTAGAACTGCTGACTAAAAAAACTTTTAAAATATTTTAAATTCATAGCTCAGCTTGCAAGAAAGAAAGGGAAACTCTCAGAGGTAAGTTAAAATCAGAGTGGAGCCTTTATCTGCTGGGGTGGGATGAAGGAGGGGTTTCTCATTAACTAAAGGCTGGAGTGTTAGGGCTCATATATGCACAAGACAGGAAACTTTTTTATGCCTTAAATGTTTCATAATAATTTTTAATTTTGAAGGTATGAGGTTCCCCTGTCTACCTAAGAGCTGTTTTGAGAACCTATGTGGATATAGGGTCTTTGTATAACCAAATTAAGATTGCTGATATTCTTATATGAAGAGAGAAATTTGGACACAGATATAGAGATAGTCACATAGAAGGAAGAAGGTCATTTGATGAGGGAGGCAGAAACTGGGGGCTCAGCTGCAAGCCACAGAATGCCAGGGCCTGTCCACAACTCCCAGAAGCTAGAAGAGGCATGAAAGGGTTCTTCCCCAGAGCCTTCAGTGTTCATGGCCTGGCCAAACCTTTATGTTGGTCTTCTAGCCTCCAGAACTGTGAGAGCCTCCACTTTTGTTGTTTTAAGCCACCAAAATTGTGAACAATTGTTAAAAAAAAAAAAGAAAAAGAGAAAAAAGAATACAGGAAACTAATACAATGAATATCAAAAAGAGAGAGAGAAAACAGAGTGAAAATGGATAGAGGAAATATATACCAGGCAATTACCAAAAGAAAGGTGGAGTGGCTCTCTTAATACCAGATAAAAGAATTTAGGACAAACAGCCTTATGGGGATAAACACAGTCATTACCTATAGAAAAGTAACACCAGGAACCTGGAAAGAATTATAAACTACCATGCACCTAGCAGTATAGGTTCAAATTATATACAGCAAAAATGGACACATTACAATACAGACCAACAAAAGCACAATCATAGTGGGAAATATTAACACATCTCTGAGTACTCAACCGAGCAGAAGGACAAACATTTAGCAAAAATACAGAGGAACTGAACGACGGAATTAACAAGCTTGATCTGATGGGCCCTGCAGCTGACTTAATAAGTACATGTTCCCTTGCAGGACATATGGGACACTCAAACAATTGACAGGCTACAGATAAATCTCCCTATCTTACAGATAATCTCTAAACATAAAGCAATTAAAAAAACAGAAACCGATAGTAAAATACCACAAGGAACTCACATATTTTGGCAATTTAAAAAGTCTTTTAAAACAATCATGGGTCAAGTAATTGATCAGCATGCCACTAGAAGATACATGAAACTCATAGAACTTTTAGGATAGTGCTAAAATAATACTTGGAAGGAGCTCTGTCAATGCATATATTGGCAAAGGGGAGGAAAGGCTGATAATTAATGAGGTAAGTAGCTAATCCAAGTAGTAATTGAAAGAAGAGAGGAAACCTAAAGAAAGCAATAATGAACAAAAGAAAAAAACTTAATCACACACAAAAGACAGACAGATAGAAAGGAAGGAAGAAGTAAGAGGGAGGGAGGGAGGGAGGGAAGAAAGAGAGAGACAGAGAGAGGGAAAGAAAGAGAGGGTGTGCATGTTCCTTTCAGGGAGGATTTACCTATTTGCCACATCAGACACAGGGCTTAGGGGCCCCAGGATTATTAGGGGCCCAGAAAAAGGTTTGATTTTCTTTTAAAATCATAACAGTGCAGTCATATAACATAATTTTTAATATTTTTTATTGTGGAAGGAACCCATGAAGTCCAAGGTTCCCAGGGCCCACAGAAGTCAGAATCTAGCCCTGATGCTCTTGAATCTAGAATTTTACTGGAAGGTGGATAGCACAAGGATAGGCCTAGGCACTAACGGTAATGGCCAGTCCTGTTTATTGAGCATCTATTGTGTGCTGAGCACCCTATTAAGCACTACTTAAACTCATTCGTTGTGTCACCTTATCTGACAACTTCATGAGGAAGGTATTGGAATCATCTCTAGGTGACAAATGAGGACACTGAGTCTGAGAATGTAGTGACTTTGTTCAAGTTCCATGGCTGACAAAGGAAGATAGGCCTGGGTTCTGGATAGTCAGAGATATAAAGCAGGATAGACCTAGATTCTGGTTATAATTAGAGATACAAAGGAGGATAGACCTGAGCTCAGTGACAGATAAGGAGACTAGTTCCAGGCCTTTTGCAGCAGCCCATACAAGGAATGGGAGGGTCCCCTTTAAGGCAGTGGTGGTGATCAAGAGAGCAGAGACTGAGAAATATTTAAGAGATACCATCACAAGACAAGAGACAGACAGGTGTAACAGTGAGGGAGAGGGAAGAAGTGAGTGAGCCCAGGATTTCCAGTGGAAGGTCTGGGTGGTGAAACCACTCACAAGGATGAGCATACAGAAGAAAGCTTGAGGAGTTCCATTCTCTACATGTGGTACATGGGGCACCCACATAGGATAGAATGTCCAGTGGGGAGCTGAAACACATGAGAATGGAAGTTCAGATGCCTGAGGAGGCCCCAAATATGAACCTGGCACCATCGGCATGGAGGGGGCAGTAGGCATGGTAAAAGGTGGGGGTTGGGTGGGTGAATGTTGAGCAGTAAGAAGGAGAAAGACAACGCTCAGGAAGTGTTCTCTGACCACACTCCTCGAGTATACTTCCACCATATCTACAGTAGAATCGTGCACTTCACAGCTTATTTCTTCTCTGCTCTAGAGGCCTGTTCTGTCATCAAAGCTACATTTGAAGCTCAAGACTTCAAGGAACTGAGGCTTAAACAATTACAGAATCATCGCAATATGAACCAAGTGGTTAAACTTCCTGCTTGTCTTCATATACCCATTTGACCATTCTCTCTCCACTCAGTGATGATTATTGTTTGGGCTTTCACTTTTTTCAATGCTTTCATATCCATTTTCCTATTAGATATGCAGGGTAGATATGACCATGATCATTTTAGAGATAATGGAGGCTCAGATGGATTAATTACTTGACCATCCAAAAGTAATGGAGACAGAATACAATGTTCCTCCTAACCCTGAACACACACACAAATGATCTATTCCAGAAAGGCTGTGGGAAAGAAGAGCCTAACACCAACAACATGATGAAAAGTGGTAAATAAGTGGTAGGAAGCTAATAAAAAGAATATAATACAGCAACGAAAATGAATGGCTTGCAGATAAATGGAAGAATACCATAGACTCAATGTAAAGCAAAAAATAAGCATCAAAAGATGCGCTTAACACCATTTATACAAAGTTTCAAAAACTAATCAAAATACAGTTTAGGGATATAAACTTATGTAATGAAACTATGAACATCCATGAAAAAAGAGAGTGTATTATGACTGGGGAAGGACATACAAAGGAACTTAAAAGGTCTGCTGATGCTCCATTATAAAGCCGGGGTGGCTATGACTAGTAATCATGATATAATTATTACCTGACATGTACGTAATACATGCAATCTGTGGGCTATTGCGTGATTTTTAAAAAGATTATAAAGAGGGCACTGATGGTGGTTTCTCTTCTGGTTTCATGGGCTTCTGTTCATTCTCCCTGAGTTTCCCTTTTCCTTCCCCAGTACTTGCTTCCTCTTCTTACAAGCCACAAACTCAGCCTTCTGTGGTTCTCCTGCCAGCACTGGGGCCCAAGAGTCAAGGAAGGAAACTGTTGGAGTGGGGCAGAACTGGCCTTCAATTCAGCAGCTGCAGTGGAAAACGTCTGATTCTTTCTCTTATTTCATCTGTGTAGTTTAGTCAGCATGTCTTTTTCTTCCCTTCATGGTATAGCATTTCTTTTGTCCAATCTAAAGGGATAGCTTCCAATCCCAGGTCATCAAATACTGCCTTGGAGCTAAAGTGCTTCTCAGATGTGCTTGCCCAGCATGCTCCCATGGGCAGCCTTTCCAATGCAGGCAGAGGGGCTGGGGAGGGAATTTATTATAAAATGGCATAGGAATTAAGGCCAGGAGTACATGCTAATCCCACCAAGGATACACTGGGAACAAGGGCTCCCAGTGAGATTTTATTCTTTCCTGTGTCATTATTTCCTCCATTACAAAAGTCATCCATTTAGCAGCCTTAAAAAGATCATTCCTCACAGTGCGATGTGGCAAGGAATTATATGTTTTGTGGTCCATGTGCTCCCACTTCCTCCCAATTTAATCTGCCAGAAAGGTTCAACAAGGTAGCAAAAATATTCACTAGCATTTTAATGTGCTTACTTAGCAGGTCCAGGAAACTGTTGGCAAAGATAAATAAGAGTTCAAGATCATCAACGAGGCTCAAGTTGGTCTTCACTTTGCTGGGAAAAGTTGCCATTGGTGTGAGTTGGGATGACTCCATGAACCAGGGAGCCTTCTTTTCTGAAGGAACCCTTTGCTCTTTGGCCAGAAGCAGTGGCAGCCACTGCAGACCATACGAACTTGTAGGCATGGAAGTTGCAATTGGCAAAAGGAAGAAGAAGCAAGGAGGGAAAGAGGGAAGAGAGTTGAGCGGCTGTTTGGCACCAGACCTTGGAGGACTCACGATTCCCTTCTTCTGTGTCAGGTAGTGCCTCCTGAGTTATCTTAGCTGAAGGTAGCAGAGCCAAGGGGTGTTATTAGACAAGACGATGAGGAAAAAGGGAGGAAGAATAAATTGATGTCAGTCATCTCATAGCACCTATACTGAATATTCTTCATGTTTCTCTCCATATCCATTCTCCACTTTTTCCCCCGCTGCATGCTCCAGGAGTGAGACCTGTATAGACAGCATCAAGCACCCTTGCTTTGGGTTGGGTTCAACCAACAGGCGACAACTTGAGGAGAATGATGAATAGAAAGAGAGGTTGGGCATTTATTCCCCTAGCTCCTTCCCAATGGGCAGTGGTGATAGAGGCTGTATTCTTTCACACCCTGGCTGCAATCAGGCAGCCTTCTCCTAGGCTTCATCCAGGGTCACAGCTAAGCCTGTGTTCTGTCATCTGCTCCCTCCTCTGGCCCCTTCAGCCCTTGGCATGGCAATCCCCTCCTCCTCTGTTGCCAGCCTTAGAGTAATTCACTGTCCCTTGTCATTCCTTGCTGATTTCCCTTAACTCTGCCCAAACCTTTGTAAATGTTTTGCTAAATCTCTTCACTCACCTTGTCTAGTGTGCCATCTGTTTCCTGCTGGAATCCTGACAGACATAGCATCTTACCTATCCCTGTGGGAAGACTTCTGGTATTCTCCTTAATGGCAGGGATGTGGTCACCTTGGTGCCTGACATATTAAAAGGTCTTGAAATCTTTTGAGTATATGGATGACTACAGACAAGATCTGGAGATTGAATTTGGGGCCATTTATTATAAAGTGATGTCAATAAAGAAAATTAAAAATCCATGAGAAAAACATCTACTAGGAGAAGAGGGTAAGATTACTATGATGATATGTTTATATTTGTAAAGAGGAAGAGAGTCTGCCCTGATGTCACAGACAAAGCAAGTCTGGGAAAGGTCATTTGATTTGGCAGTGGAAAGGGCCCTGGTGACCCTGCAGATGGCCATGCCAGGAAAGTAAGTGCTTCCAGGGTGCTAAAAAAGGGAAAGATGCCAGATCTGTCCGGAAAAAGTCCAGCCATTGTTCTGTAGTAAAAACAGTTTGCATGACATCGATGTAACCTGTTAGCCAAGGAGAATGGACTGGAATGCACATGTGTGAACAATGACAGCTTCACTGTACTAGTCAGTAGGTGGTAGACACCACTGAGTGAGCATGCGTACTGTGTGGCTGTCACATTCAAAATGACTGAGCACGTGGAGCAATGAATCTGCATCACATTTTGCATTAATCTTGAACATTGCTCTGCGGAAACTATTTGGATGATTCAGAAGGCCACAGCTATGGGCAACTGGTGACTGGAAGTTTCATCATGAATATGTGCCAGCTCATGCATCACATCTCATGAAGAGTTTTTTGTTGAAACGTCAAATCACCCAGGTGACTCAGCCCCCGCTATAGCCCAGACTTCTTAATGTCATTGGTGCCCTGGGACTTCTGGCTTTTCCCAAAACTAAAATAACCCTTGAAAGTAAAGAGATTTCAGACCATTGATAAGATTCAGGAAAATACAACAGGGAAGCTGATGGCAGTTGGTAGAACTGTGGAGGTCCCAAGGTCCCTACTTTGAAGGGGACTGAGGCATCATTGTCCTGTGTACAATGTCTCTTGTATCTTGTATACTCGTCCATAAATGTCTCTATTTTTTATAGTACATGGCTGGGTACTTTCTGGATGACCTCATATATACTGGGAGCTGAGGCTCTAAATTTTTTTTTCTAAAATAGTCATCAAATTTTCCAAACATTAAGCAATAAAAAAACCTCCATTTCTGAAATTTTAGAAATTTCCTTCTAGAGCAGGAAACACCTAACACCTAACATCCAACACCTAACATCTGCACAACATCTCACATGGATGACGGAGCAGCTCTGTGTCCATGGAGCCCGGGGGTTCTGGAGGTGCACACGCTTGATGCCCCACACAGCAAGAGTGAATCAGCCCACATCTGTCTGCAGTTGCACCCAACTGCAATTGGGAGAACTGTGTGAGGGACTGGGAGACTACAAAGGTTCCATAGTGGTGGCAAAAGTAAAGATCCAAGGTTCTAAATCAGTTCCCAGCTGCCTTTCCCCCTCCCTTCACACAACTAAGGACATAAGTTTTTCTGGGGTCACAGTTTAAACTTACGAGTTTAGAGGTAGCCGGCATTATTATTTCAGAAACAGGGATGGTACTCAAAACAGATGAAACAGAAGAGATAGAGGCTACAACCAAATGCAACCTGGGGCCTAATCAAATTAGGAAGTTGCCCATCAGCTCAGCAGCCACAGCCCAGTGTGGGAAAACCACACACACACACACACACACATACACACAGCCAGAGAGTTGTCATGTCACAGGGCCTTTAGTTGGATAAGCGTGTGTTACGTGGTCTCTGCAGGAAGGCCCAGCGCCTCCTCAAGGCCCGAGAGCCCCAGGGAGATCCCACGATGCTAAAGCATTTGGAAGTTGATGAAAGTTATAGACAATCAGGGTGCTGTAGCCATAAGCTGAATAGAGAGCAATAATTCCAGGTTTATTCCTGGCCCGCTTCCACGTCTGCCCGGGAGAGTGCAGAGCCTTTCTGAGGAAGCTGGCCTCATAATAGAGATAAATAGGACATCTGAGAAGTACTTGAAGAGGGGCCAAGAAGGGACTTAGCCTACCAGCTAGTAAAACATACTGAAAAGCTCTAATAATGAAGATAGTGAGATAATGGAACAGGAAATGACAGGCAGATCGATGAAACAGAAAAGCCAGTCCATAAATATTGCTGAAAAAGGGAGAGGATGGCACCATTTTGGACACAAATGTTAGTGATAATTAGTTAAACTGACAAATGTTCACTAGATGAAAAGCACCATACTAAGCACTTTCATTATAACATATCACATAGACAATATTTGCTAAACATATGTTAACTGTATATTTGCATTAAGTCTATATATTTAAATTCACTTAATTCACATACATAATATTTTAAAAGTCATTACTCAAATGCCCTTTGGTGCTAGTTCTTACATCACTTGACTCTGTTCTTCCCTTCCTTGCCATCCCTCCTGCCACCACCTGGATTCAAGCTCAAGTCATTTTTTCCTTAAGTTATTGCAGTTGACTGCTAACACAGTCTTTAGAGTGAGCATCCTCACCTGCAAATCTGATTATTGCTTGCTTAAAGTTCATTAGTGCATTCCTGCTGCCTATGGGGGGGAAATCCAAAAATCTTCATGTAATATGCAAAGCTGCTCATTAGCTGATTCCTTGACCGGCCTCATCCTCTGCCTTTACCTCTGTAGCACCCCCTGCTTTAGAAATCCCAACACCTAATATCTGCACAACATCTCACATGGATGACGGAGCAGCTCTTCTGATGCTTCTGAAGCTGCTGCCCCTCGGTGCCGCTGCCAGTCATCCTTCCTACTCACCACAGCTCTGCAGACCCTTTCTGAATGCCACCCTACTCAGAGAGCCCAATGCTGCTCCTTGGTGGCAATCTCAGCCTCAGCACTGCTCATATCATATTACATTTGTTGACTGTTCACTCACAAGCGCATAGGACTCTGTGAACAGGAAGACATCTCTGTCTCTTGTACGTGGTCTGGCACAGAGAAGCACCTCATACATGCTGTACCAAGAATGAATGGCTGAATGAGCAAAGTGAGTGAATAAATGAAAAAATCAATGAATTACCAGCTGGGTTGGCCAAACACATTAGCATGTTCCAGGGTTGACACAGAAATCTCCTGGAGACAGCCGGAATTGCTAAGCACGCTTCATGAACTCAGGTCAAATCATTATTGATTCCCCAGTTCATATGTTAGTACAAGGATCTTGACATTTGTTGACATCTACATTATGATGATTTTGACATTCTCTGTCCTATATCCTCAGTATTTCCAGACAAGATGGCCCAAAATTTACGTTAGTCTTAATATTTTGAATGAAGTCATAAAAGTTCAACGTGGTGAAAGAGAGCTGAGTAAATTGTTCCCGAAGTCTAACACTAGTAGTACACTGGGGGTCCAACTGAGAATCCAGAGTTGGAAGGTAGGGTATGTCAGCTGGCCAGACCCCTCGGATCTGGTGTAGGAATTCCAGAGAGAGGCCACTCCGCTTGGATTGCTCCTCCCAGATCAAAGAACTCACCACCTTGTAGAGCAGGGCATTCCTGATTTATAGCTCAAATAGATAAAATTTTAAAAGTGTAGATCAGTTTCTTTTATACAGTGGTCTTATTTTCCTCCTCTACATGTATCATGCATCTAATTGTACTTTCATGTAATTTTGAAATATTGCAAGACATTTTCATGACCTGTCCTCATATCTTCTTTTTCACAGGCTAAACATATCTGCTCTTTCAGCCCTCTTTATATTAGTGCTTTCAAATTTCCCATGATTTCTTAGTTTCTTCAGGCGTCCATAACAAAATACTACAGACCGAGCAGTTTGCACAGTAGACATGTATTTATCACAGTTCTGAAGGCTGGGGAGTCTCACAACAAGGGGCTGGCAGACCTGATTCCTGATGAGGGCGTGCACACAGCGGCCTTCTCACTGTGTCCTCACATGGTGGAGAGTGAGCGAGCTTTGGGGTCTCCTCCTCCTTTTATAAGGGCACAAGTCCCATCACGTGGGCCTTACCCTCGTGACCTCATCCAAACCTAATTCCCCACCAAAGGCCCCATCTGCTAATACTATGGCAATTATGGGTAAGGCTGCAATGCGTGAATTGAGAGGGTAACACATGGCTGTTCACTGCAGAACTCTGTCCTAGAAGACAAAATGATGACTAATAGGTCTTTGGTTGTGTGCTCCCCACCCCACCCCCTACTCAACCCCCAGAGGCCAGAATATTGGACGTACATTTTTGCCCATTAACCAAACTGTTCATACAGCATTTGCAGTTCCAAGAGATATGAATCATTGTTATGTGCTTGAAATGTCTTTGGAACAAACTGTCCATAAATTTTCAAATTGCAGTTTTATTCAAAATGACATGTCTTACATGTATTATGAACTTTATTCTTCCTGGAAGCTTTCTACAAAGATTATTTAATTTGTTCCTCAGAATAGCACCAGCCATGTTCAGCAGATGAGAAAAGGAAAGCCCAAACAAGGACCAAAAAAATGTTCGTGAGGTCACTGAAGACAGTTAGAGGTAGATTAAGAACCTGGGTGGGTATTTCAGGTCGCCCAGCATGGCTTCAGGAAGTGCACTCTCAGATTTCACACCACCATGAAGAGGATTAAAAAGACCACTCTCAGGGCCCAATTAACACAGGCACAGACTTCCCCCTGTGTGGAGGTGATAAACACAGAGCCCGCCCAGGTCCCCACTCTGGCTGATGCATCCGCCTGAGTGTGTAGGTGAAGGGAATATTTCTAACAAAACAAAGATTTGGGCAATGGTCAGGATGGCTTGGAGCAGGTGGATGAAAGACACTGGCTGCACAGGTTAATTGTGTCACTTAGCCCCATGTCACTTATAAAACTACGTAAGGGGTGAAAAGCTGACCTACAGCCAGGTGGGAAATGTGCTGAATTGAAGGACGGCCCTGCCAAGACCTAAGAAATGTGCTGGAGTCAAATGTGCAAGGCCCTGCAGGCCGGGCTGTGGGCCACACTCGCTCAGCACCTGCTCAGCCCAACAGCCTCCGGAGGAAATTTCTGCTTCTCTCCTCTCATGCCCCAGGCCCTAACACAGGGGTTAATGTGAGGGGTTAAAGAGCAAGGACAGAGGGCAGTGAAAGTACAACCCTAACCTCCATCAAATTCTGCAAAAAACCTATAATTTTTTAATGATCTACACATCCACAGATTTAGAGTGACAACAACTGTGTTGTGCCATAAAGGGTAAATTATGAAATCAGAAGAGAGATAAGAAAGAACAAAACATAACAAAAATGAGCCACGATAGGAAAATGTTGCTGCCTCCTCAGCCCCCGAAATCGTCAGCACCACCTCCCTTCCACACACACACCCACCGCCGCCATGACCATCCCCAGTTAATGATCAGAACCTGGAAACAACAAAATACCTACTCTCAAAGACCTATTCAGAAGCACCAAAAGTTTAAAAAAGAAACATCCAGTTCCTCAAAAAAAGTCTCTGTTGACAAAATTCCATTATATTTTGGGTAGCCAAACAGTCCACTTAGTTTCTCTGTAAAATAAAAGACACATTTTTTATTTTCACCAATGACTTTGTTGATTTGGATATTTTGGGTTTGTCGGCTATCTCCTGTCTGGTATAAAGGTTATTGTTCTCAATTAACATCTCGATTTGATCACTGTCAACGTCAACTGGTCTACCTGACCATGGAGCAACATCCAGTGAGAAATCTCCAGCACACAACTTCGCAAACCACTTTTGACACGTTCAATCAGTCACAGCACCTTCTCCACACTCTGCAGAATTCTCTTTTTTATGCATTTCAGTTGCATTTTTACCTTTCTTGAAATGATAAAGAATAACATGCTGAAAATGTCACAAATTTCCTTTCATCTTCAATATTAAAATGGCTACCCCAAATTTACCAATTTAGATAAGTTTTTTTAAATGAATGCTGAAATAACAGCTGTCACAACATGATCTAACAAAATTGTTTTGAATGAAGTTAAAAACAACTAAGCACTACTAGAGCCATCCTATGGAAAAACTGAACTAACTTGCTGGCCAACCCAGTATAAGTAAATTTCCTCCTTTAATCTCTTCTCCAAGGAGGTATATGAGATTCCTGTTCAGTAAATATATAATTTCTGCCCTCCACATCCAAAGACAGAGTACACATCCCCACCCAATGAATGCTTGGCCTGACCAGTTTTCTGGGCACCCAAAAACTGGCAGTGTATTTCCCCACCCTTAACTTTGGGTTTGGCCAGGAGACTTGCTTTGACTAACAAGGTACTAGTGGCTGTGACATGAGCAGAGGCTTGAAATGTGCCTGAACTGTTGGTCGAGGTCTCTGCAGTCTGGTGTCATCATGACATGCTCGGGTGGCCCACTGGCGCAGTGAGGATGAGAGACACAGCTTCAGCCAATCTGTAGTTTAGAACTAAGCCCAGCTAAATTCAGCCTGGGCTAGTTTATCCAAAGACACACAAGAGGAAAAGGAGTTCCAAGAATAGCTTACTTTTACAATTTTGACCTGAGCAATGAAGAATGTTGGATATTGATGCTATCTGTTCACATGCAGAAATGAGGGAGGAAGAGATTTTGGCTATGATTGGAGGTAACACACAATCAGGAGTTTGATAGGGGCATCTTAAATTGGAGATTTCCATGAGACATCGAAGGGGACATGTCAAGCACGTGATAGGGGATGAGGTCAGGGTTGGAGGTATAAAATTGGAATGTACTAGTGTCTAAAGGGAATTTACAGACATATTTCTTGAGGAGTCACCTAGGCAGCAGAGATGCACAGAGAAAGAGGAAGCCTGAACACTGAGCCCCAGGCACCCCAACAAGAAGGGGAGCCAGCAAGAGAAAACCCAAGAAAAGAAAAACTGAGAGGAATATAGATGGAACCCCCCAGAAATGGTGGCGTCTGAGAACTGCCCCTTGGATTTGGCAAGGCTGAGGCATCAGCAAAGGTTGCAGGGTGAATTTCAGGGAAGCAAAGCCTGGAGGAGGTCCAACAGAGAAGAGGTGAGGAAGTGGAGCAGCAGGTAGAGGTACCGCTTCCAAGGAGTCTGCTGTGAAAGAGAGAGAAAGGTGGAGCTGCTTCTATTCCAGGGACCATTATGTGAAAACAATTACTCTGCCAGAAAAAAAAATACATAAGTAAAGCTTGGCACAGGTGGGATGTGGTTCTGTAGTTCCCAGGGCCTGCTCTGCCCTAGTCTGCAAAGACCTCAGACGAATGCCCACCACCAAGCTCACACGTGTAAAATAGGGACATGGGCTGAGGAGTGTCCGAGACCCCCTATAGCTCCCAGGTTTCACACCCACCGCTGTCTCAGCAGCTCCAGTGTGAAAACATGACAGAATGAGGACATGAGCAACAAAGCACATCCGTCAGTAAACGAAGAATGTGGAATAGCATGACTGCGTCAGGATCAGTAGATTTCTAAAGGTGTTTGTCACTGAGGTTTTATGGTTCTGTGTATCTCAGGCAGTGGAAAATTGTGAGGTCTTAACACCTGTCTCAAAGCTCAGAGCATTGGGCATCCCAGCAAACCAGAAGAAGGCAATTGAAAGGCATTGGTCTTCCTTATCTGGGCAGGACCAGAAGGCAATATAGGCACTAGCTTAGAATTTATCCACTAGATGTACAGTGGTAAAGTCCAACTTCCCCAAAATTTGGTAGATTTAGTAGAAATGAAATAACTTGCACTTTGCCCCAAACAAATATGAAATGACCAAATACACGAAAACCCAGACTCTCAGGATCACCTGGGGCCCCTCCAGTCCTCTGCCAATTGCAGTGCATGAC
Organism: Tonatia bakeri; assembly: GCA_004024845.1. Classification (NCBI taxonomy): domain Eukaryota; kingdom Metazoa; phylum Chordata; class Mammalia; order Chiroptera; family Phyllostomidae; genus Tonatia; species Tonatia bakeri. Next base: position 137,823 of record PVIA01001255.1, read on the forward strand.
CTCCACGCTGTGGCCAGGGCAGACCCAGCCACAGAATCAACACTCCCAGAGGTACACACCCACTCCTGAGCCCCAATCAGCTGGCTCCATGGGGCTCCTTTTACATGTTCTCTAAACAGAGTCAGTATCAGCCTCATCATTCTGCGTGTGGACACAGAGAAAGCTGGCTTCCTCAGAGCTCCAGGGCTATCATGTCACCAGGATCCCCAGGTGCAAAGCATCATCTGACCAGAACAGATTTCTCCATTTCAGTCTCCCCAGTTCTTCTGACATGCTCCTTGCCATGCCATGGGGCTCAGTTACTCCTCTCACAGAAGTTCCCAGATGAGAAAAACAAACCGCAGGCACAGGAGAGGTAAGTGTTCCATGAAGACACATATAGTCTGTATGTCGTGGTTAACAGACCTACCCGGCTCAACCTGGCAGCGGCAGGTTTATGCAGGTGAATGAGCAGAACCATGTGTATAGTTCCCTAAAGAGAGATTAAAGTGGGTATAATAGATCAAAAGAAAACGTGGCCATGCCCCAGTTATTCTCTGCCTCTCAGAAAATGCCTTTATGACAAGAGTTTGTGGAAATAATCTATGAGAACACCCTGAATTTACTGTTCTTGGCTTGAGAACATCTGGAAGCCTTGGGGGGTTAATGACCCACAAAACCAGTGCATCCTAAGAGGCCCCAACAGTGAAATGCCAATTTCCTTTTGCAAAGAGCTGCAGTGAGTGTATGTGTATGTGGAAAGGATGTCTTCATTGCTCTTGTTTCTGGCAAGGGCCACTCTGCCCAGCATGCATCCGTCAAGCCCAGGTCAGGGCTAGAGCATTGAGGAGGTATAAGACAAGCACACCTGCTCAGGTGTACAGGAGTATGTGGCACCACCACCCTCGTTTCCCTCTGGACGGTTGGCAGGAGGCAGCTAGGTTACATGGTTCTTATTTGACCTGGCCTGAAGGAGCACTTTAACTTGGGTTGTATTTATTTATATCCCTTTTTCTGCAAAGATAGCAATAATAATAATAAAGCAAAAACCAGGAGTATGAGAACGATAAACAAGGAGGGACAAAACTAAATCATGGATCAATACTATTCTGGTTCCTGATCTCGGGCAGGTATGGGTGGGGACAGGCAGAGAGGGGCAATGTGTACAAGTGGTCCTAAGGCTTGTCCAGCCACTCCCACCTGATGGGGCTCCAGTGACCACAGTCAGGGACTGGGCCCAGAACATTCTGTCCTTTCCCTGGCTCCGACCTGCGGCATCCTCCTGGGCCCCAAGCAGCCCATGAGGCTCTAAGCTTCCCTTGGCTTAGGTTCTGGTCCCAGCTGCAGACAGAGTGAAAGGCTCATTACTCCACACAGCTCCCTCTGCTACACTGGATGCAGACTCCCGCCCAGTGCTGGTTTGTTGCATTAGTTGACACTGGGCTCATTTCCCCCATGCTCTGCTGAGTCACAGGCCTCTCCATCTGCCCTCCTGGAAACACTTACACTTTGTCCTCCATCCCCTGGAGCAGGATCTCAGAGTTCCAGTGTTAGGTAAAGCCCCATGGTTGCCACATAACCGCAGGGATTACACTCTGTCTGTCTGTATCTCTCTTTCTCTGTCTCTGTCTTAAACTCTTGGAGCCTCAGTTTCTTATCCCATAAAGGGGGAATAATGACTCTAAGCTCATATGACACAACCTACACTAAGAGGACAGCACAGTGCTTGGAAAACCGTAGGGCTCCCATAGTGAAGATGCTCTTGTATGTTGCTGGTGTAAAATGTGCAGCCATTTCAGAAAACAGTTTCACAATTCCTCAAGAGTTTACACATAGTGTTGCCACATGACCCAGCAATACCACTCCTAGATATGTACCTGTAGACAGATGAGAACATATGTGTACATAAAAACCTGTACACAAAGCATTATTCATGATAGTCCAAAGCTAGAAACAACCCACAGGTCCATCCACTGTTGAACAGATTAACACAATGTGATCCACCCTAAGAATACAATACTATTCAGCCATAGGGAGGAATGAAGTGCTGATACATGCTACAACATGGATTAACCTCGACATTATCCTGTTAGAGAAGCCAGACCCTCTAAAAAGTATTATATGATTCCATGTATATGAAATGCCTAGAACAGGAAACTCATAGGGACAAAAGGAAGAAGGAGGAGGAGGGAAAGAGAAGAAAAAGAACAAGAAGATTAGTTGCCAGGGTGGGTAAAATGGGCAGTGACTGCTGATGGTTATGAAGTTTCTTTTTGGGATGATAAAAATATTCTAGAATTAGTGGTGATTAGTAGACTTCAAAAGGGTGAATGTTAATTACATCTCAATAAAAATAATAGAAAAATTAAAATAAGTAAAAGTAGATATGCAGCAAAAAAACAAAAAATAGGACTCTATGCCTCTTTCTTGAACTTTGTTTCCATTTCAAAATCACATGACCATTGAGCTCGGAGCAGTCTCTTTGCACCCTAACACGGTGGGCTGAGACAAAAATAGAAAGGCCTGTTGCTGTTTTGGGTCATATATCTAGCTCTAGCCCTCTACCTACTATTTATCCATCCATCCATCTTAATTCTACTTCATGGTGTTTCTTGCCCTCTGCACAGTTCTCTAGCTGCCATAGTTATCCTGCCTAATTCAGTTGTATGGCCAAATAAATTAGAAGCAGTTTTGTGTCATGGTTACACACACACACACACACACACACACACACACACACAATTTTCTGATCTTCAAGAGTAGTTTACCACTATAACTTATCTATTCCATTGTCTGCAGAAGAATAAACTACAGACCAAAAAAATCTCGGTTATGTTTTATTTCATAAAGGTAGAAAAACTCACTGTCCCAATAAGAATAAAGGTGGATCTGTCTTTTGACCCAGCAATTCCATTGCTAGGATTATACCCTAAGAATCCTGAAATACCAATCCAAAAGAACCTATGCACCCCAATGTTCATAGCAGCACAATTTACTATAGCCAAGTGCTGGAAGCAACCTAGGTGCCCATCAGTACATGAATGGATCAAAAAACTATGGTACATTTGCAGAATGGAATTCTATGTGGCAGAAAGAAAGAAGGAGCTCCTACCCTTTGCGACAGTATGGATGGAGCTGAAAAGCATTATGCTAAGCAAAATAAGCCAGGCGGTGAAAGAAAAATACCATATGATCTCACCTTTAACAGGAACCTAATCAACAAAACAAACAAACAATCAAAATATAATCAAAGACACTGAAATAGAGAACAGGCTGACGGTGACCAGAGGGGAGAGGGGAGGGAACTTCAGGGGCAAAGGGTTTGCAGAAACAAGTATAAAGGACACATGGACAATAATGGGGGCCGGAGAGCGGTGTGTGAAAAGAGTGGAAACGGGAGGGAAGTGGGGATGGCTGGGAGGTGGGCTGGGATGGGAGGGAAAGGCAGAAAACTGTACTTGAACCACAATTAAAAGAAAAAAAGAAAAAAGGTCTGCCTCTCCCTGCCCATAATGGCTAATAGTGAGCCAAAATTAATAATCTTTATCCAAATCCATTAAGGGAAGATTATTTTCAAGTAGTCAACCTAGGTAAGCTCCTCCTGAATTTTCCTGGCATCCCACATGACAACAAAGTCCCCTATAAATAAATGCTTCCCAAAGCTAACAACTGCAGCACCTCAACCCTTCACATTTAATTTCCTTTTAAAACCAGGCTCCTGGGGGGGCTCAGCATCCACCGCAACAGTTCCTCTGGGAGGATTCCAATGAGCAACAACTGCCTCAAACCCAACGCATAATCGCTGTTACGCAAACTGCCGTCACAGAGAGAAACTCGGAGTCCATATACATTTTCTCCCCAGACTAGCGTGCTCTGTCTTCTCATTAGCTTTTTCTGAACTAAGGTCACTACTTTTTAAGGTCAGAAAGTCTCCTTTACAGAATATTCACCTGATACATTGAACACTTTGTTCTGAGGCTGCTTTCATTCTTGATAACTATTGCTTCCTAAGAAGAAGCAAGCAAGCACTATGGCTTGCTTATGTGTCTTTGTTGCACTGGGCAGCTGGCTGCATGCAGGAGAACCTTTGTTTCTCAGTTACTGCCCTGTCTCATTTACTCTTTCAAATGTCATCTCACTGAAGAAATAGCATTCCAAACACTCAGACACCTGGAGGGAAGAAGGCCCCTGAGGAAGAAGCCTTGCCCTTCTATAATCTACAGTCTGGGCAGGGAGCTGAGAGGCACCCACACTGCTTCAGTGGTAACAATAAAGACTCCCTAGAATGACTTTCACCATGATTCAGAGAACTGAGAGATCAGTATGGGCTTAGAATAACACAGTCATGTTCATAATATCCAAAGATGCTAAGAAATGATGCTCTTAGTCCAACAAGTGAAAATTCTGGGGCTCTCCCCAACTTGAACTCCGAATTGGGATTTCACAGATCTCTCTTTGGGGAAACACTCACCCGCCAAGCCCACCAATGTGCACTCCTCCAGTGAGCACAGCTAGGAGGGTGCTGGTCCAAGAGACATGTGGCAAGGACTCAGCAAACAGAACGGAAGAGGAAAAGAGTCATTCAGGTTGTCAGCAATTGTAGATATACTGGGCACATACTATGCTTCAGGCCTAGAGATTTGGTCACAAATAAAGCAGACACAATTCCTGGCCCCCTGAAGGGTAAGATGGATGTTATGCAACTAATTATGCAAATAATTAATTTCAATTAGGGAAAGTGTAACAAGTGAGGTGTACAGCATGCTAACAGAATATGTAACATACCCTGTTACATACTGTTACATGTTGCAGTCCCAACTCCCAGACCTCAGAATGTAACCATTTATAAACATCTCTAACGAGGTGATTAAGTTCAAATGAGGCTATTAGGGTGGGCCCGACTCCAGTCTAGTGTTCTATATAAACAGGAAGAGATGTGAGGGATGAGCACACACAGAAAGACCATGTGAAGAAGGTGGTCATCTATAAGCCAAATAGAGAAGCCTCAGGAGCCAACCTCAGCACACCTTGACCTTGAACTTCCAGCTCCAGGACTGTGAGAAAATAAGCTTCCATTCTTCAATCCATCCAACCTGTGGTATTTTGTTATGGTGGCCTAACAAACTAAGACATGATCACAGTCCATTCTGCTAAGCTTTCAAGGACTTTTTTTGTAGCAGTGACTTGGAGACAGAGGTTAACGAACATCACGGTTTTGATCCAGGTCATGGATAATGATGAAAGGAAGCAGACAAAGGGACAGTCGGTGCAGGGAGGCGAGCTATACTGTAGACCAGCGTTCTCTGACCTCTCAGTGATCTCAAGGTCCTTCTCAGCTTTTGCACCCTACTCTTCTCCTGTACAGGGACCAGTGAGCAACTGCATCTGTACCTTAAAAATGAACACTCCTGTTCCTTCTCTAGCCTACTCCAAGAATTATAATGAGTCCAGGGAAGGCGCTCCCAACTGTGTCTTCCTCATGGCTGCACACTGACAAGTCGGGCTGCCCTGATTAATTTCTCCACGGCCCTGGGCGTGCGTTCCCTCATTACAAAATGCAGACATTGTCCTAGACCACACGTGTCCATCTGTGCTGTGGAGAAAAGGGAAGCTTGAGCTGTGACCCCTCCAGAATTCTCCATTTTTTATGTTATTCATACTTTACTCTAAAAAAAAAATTCTTCCCCCTTCAGTCTTTGTTTTTCTTAAGCTTAAATATTTATTTTTCAATACTCTATTTTATTCTTTCAACATTTTTAACATTTGTCTTAAATATTCTTCCTTTTATTTTTATTTTTTAATTTAATGCTATTCTAGCTTTCTCCTTTATCAAAACTCTCAATTATTTTGTCTTCATGTTTTATTTCCTATAAACATTTTATTTCCTTGTTTTACTTTCTTTCTTTTAGAACTATTTTAACCTTGCCCTTCTTGCAGTATACTACCTTGTACAGTCACATTTCCCTATTATATTATTGAGCATTTGTTTCTATGAGAGAGCACCCAAAACATCCCAGAATTTATTTATTAAAAATTGTGTATTTATTCTTACATGTTTAAACTTCAGTCACCCTCAAAGCACTCTCCATTTGATGCAGTGCAACTATGGAGACCTTTTTTGCACTGCTCAAAACAGCTCTTGAACTCTTTGATTTTGATGATTTTTAGCATCTGTCATTTTTTGTTTCACCTTTTCCACATTGGCAAAACATTTCCCTGTGAGGACATTCTTTATCTGGGGAAAGGAAAAGAGTTGCTCTGTAGGAAATTGGGTGGGACATGGGGGTCAGGCCATTTTTTATCAAAAACCGCTGAACACTCAGCAGAGTGTGGGCAGATGTGCTTGTAAATCACCCATCATGAAATGGGCAAATGCGTTGAAAGAGTTTTCAAAAAAAATTCACTGAAGCCGAATGCATCCTCTCACAGCAATGCCAGCTGGCACACTGATAATTCTGGGTTTTTTGGGTCCTCCTCCATATACTGGTCAACACACTGGTGGAAGGGGGGATGGGCAGGCTGTAACACCACCCCAGGGACACTGGAGGCCTTCCTTCTCCTAACTGCCCCTAATCCACCCGCCTCCAGGCTCTCCTAGCCCTCCTAAGGCAGCTCTTAAGCACACTGTCTCAGAGGGTTCTGAAGGCCTTCCATGTGACAGCAGCACAACTGAGCTCCCAGACAGGGGATTCAAGAAACACAACAGCTTTCCAGTCCTTCTATGAGGGATTAACTGTTTGGAAATCGATACAGTTGGATTTGGGACAAACTAGGCCCCAAAGCTGTCACAGCACAGAAGTGGGGAAATGGAGGCCACTGGCAGACAGAGCAGAAACCTGGAGACTGGCTTTGCTTTCATCCAACCTGTCTGCCTCTGGGATACTTATTTCTGAATTGTGCTGTCTTTCTTCCTTTCTTGGCTGAGTTCTGGGAAGATACCTTTGTCACGGAGAAGGGGATAGAAGGTGGGGGGAAGGGGGGCTGGGCCAGGCCAGAGGTGGAGACCATTTTGCTCTGGCTGTGCTCTGGTGGACTCCTTGGGGTTTGGGAAGGCTGAGATTGGGCCTCTATAGTCCCTACTTTATCCCCCAGCTCCCAAAAATATATACATTTCTCTATGGAGCTTGCATCCCTGATGGATGATTAAATCTATTTGCAGAGCTCAGGTCATAATTGCAATACCTGCAACTAGTGGGTTTTGATTCTATTCTACTATATGTTCTTATTGATCTGCCATGTAGAAACCAATGAAAGGCATTTCCTCACCCACAGGGACCTTACTTATTGCTCAAGCCTTTCTGACTGTGCCTCCCACCTGCTTCCATAACAGCACCCTTGGCTCACTCTCCACTGAGGACCTTGACCCTCATGCTGTCTCCAACCATAAGAAGCTTCCTCATCTGGTTGGATCACCAAGGAGCCCCACCCCAGCATGTCTCAGCGGGGAGGCTCACACCAGAGGAGCCTTTGCCAACACTAGAGTGCGTTATTCCCCCGGGAGCTACCCTGCACACATTTGGGAACCAAGCACCCTGATTGTGTCCATCAGCTTTACTGAGAAGATCGTGGTCACTTATCCCCATTCTCGCAGAGGGACAAAACACAGGGTTAGCTCATAAAACAGCAAGTTATTGTCAGGAAGCAGATCTTGTCAGGAAGCTTAATTTTCAAGGTTCCTGCTGCTCAGGTTATGGGTAAGATCAGTGGGGAAAAAAATAATATCCACAGAGGCTTGCTGAAATGAAATGCAAAGTGGCCATTCCTCTGAAAACTCAAATTATTTGGGGATTAAATTGAATCATCAGTGGGCTGCATACTGGTTTTGCCAACTGTAGAGTAAAGTATGTTAGAGGCTTGCTGTGGGTGTCACTCTTAGCCATCTTCACGGGAGCCCTCCCTCTTCTCCTACCTTCGTCCTTGCTAACAAAACACAGACCATGCAGCATTTTGCCCCAGCCCCGGGATGACCATGGCTGGCCTGGGCCAGTCACGTCCGTCTGTCCAACACCTCTCCAGCCCTCTTGCTGCTATGGGTTCCATGACCTTGTTCAGACCAACTTAAAGGTATGTCTTCTAAAGAGATTCTGGAAAGGCTGCTACTCCCTGGTAGAAAGGAAAGCCCTTTTCTACCTGCTCTATGTGGGATGCTGGCATCATGCCAGGGCATTTGGATGAACTGGGAGGGAAAGAGTACAGCCGACCGGGAAGAGAACCACTCTCCTTACACTGCAGTCATGACCGAGCCTGGGACCACAAGAATTCTTGTTGAGTAAATAGTGAATGTCTTCACGGTGTCAGACACTGCTAGGTATTCTGTTATTTGCAAACAAATGCAATCAGACACATAAAAATGTGAGGTTATGTTGACCTCATATGCCATTAGAGACAGAGTGAGATGATTCAGGGTGTCCTTTATGACAACTTAAGGGAAATCTCTCTAATGTTCCAGTGCCAGGCACAGCTGTGCCTCCTCTGACTGGCTTTATCCTGCAGACACCGTGAGCCACAGGGATACTCCTTGGTGCTGGCTTGTAGGAAGCACAAGTGAAAAGCTGTGCTCCATTTCCAGCAACTGTACTGACCTTCACAGCATATGTGTTCATAGTCACGTGACCCTAGCTTCTTCCTCACTCTCCTTTACCCTTTGTCACCGATTTCTTAACACCACTCTCCTCATTATAACTGAGAGAGAGACAGAGACAGAGAGAGACAGAGGCAGAAAGGAAAGGTCCTCCAGGAGCAGAGGGGAGGGCTGGCCACGGCAGCGCCTCCTACAGCCATCACATCCAGTCATTCACGTGCCCGTGTTTACTGACATCCTGCGGGTGCCGGATACTGCAGGGGTCTGGGACACAGAGGGGCTCCTCGTCTATTCCGAGACGTAGACAAGCTTCCAGGGGGCCTTACAAGGAGCATATGTTAAATATGTGAGTACTAAATCAAACTGGTGGGAGGTGGGAGATAACTTGATACAGGAGTTCAGTGAAATTATTCTCTCTCTCTCCCCGCCCCCCCCCACCCCGGTCTCTGTCTCGCCCCATGCCCCCAGGAAGACACAGATCTTGTGCTGTCAGACCCGCTGCCCCTTCAGAAAGCAGCTCTGTAAGAGGTGATGCAGAGGAGTGAGAACGGAGACAGTGTGGTCTGGGAGTCAGGATGGCGCCGCGCACTCGGTGAGATCACACTGTGCTGCGGCTCCCCACCTGGGAGCCAGGCTGCCCACCTCCGAGCTGCAATCCAACCCTTCCTTCTTCCTCTGCATATGTCCTCGAAGACATGACAAGTGTGAGTCACCACACCAAGAATAGCACCATTCCTAAATAGCAGGCCTTTATATACTTCGTTTCTCTGCCCATATTTGCCATCTCGTCGCTGCACCTTGCCCATGTGACAAACGTCCCTGGAATGAAGGAGGTGGCAAACACATGTCGCCTCAGTCAGGCCCAAAGCTCACATCTCCCCTACTTACCAGCTATGTACATTTCCCCCCAAGGTCTCAGTTTGGCCTCCTTCTAAAAGCCACAAACTATGACGTAAGTAACCTGTACAATCTCTCAGAGCCAGAGAGACACATACATCAAAAGGAATAAAGCTTCAAACATCATTCTATTCCAAAAGTATTTCCCTACTCCAAATCCACCAACCACATGGAGTTTAGATTTAGTTTCTCATCTTCTGGTTCCTTCTACTGAGTAGCTTTACTAACAGTGTTTAAGAAGTATCCCCACCTCAGGGAAGCCTTCCTTGATTGCACCCACTCTGCTTTCATAAGACCTGTCTCTATCATGACACTTATCACACAGTATTACTATTTTTTGTTTGGATGCCTCTCTCCTCCAGCAGACCATGAGATTCCTTTTTCATGGCAGAAACTGGGTCTTACTGCCTCTGTGTACTAGCACCTGAAAATGTAATAATGCACAGGCAGCAGGAATTCAAAACTGGCACAAACCACAATGAGATACCACCTCATACCCAAAAGGATGGCTATGTAAAAAAAAAGGAAAATAACAAGTATTGGTGAGGATGTGGAGACACTAGAATACCACACACTGCTGCTGGGAACGTAAAACGGTGCAATTGCTGTAGAAAACAGTATGGCAGTTCCTCAGAAAATTAAAAATAGAATTATACATGACCCGGCAATCCCATGTCTAGGTATATATCCAAAGGAATTGAGAGCAGGGTCTCCGAGAGCTATTTGTGTTCAAACAGCAGCATATTCATAGCACCGTTATGCACAATAGCCAAAAGGCGGAAGCAACCCAAGTGTCCATCAGCAGATGAGTAGATAAACAAAAAGTGGAATATATTATTCAGCCATAAAAAGGAAGACAATTCTGACACATGCTGCAACATCAATGAGCCTTGAGGACATTACGCTAAGTAAGATAAGCCAGTCATAAAAAGACAAATACTATATGATTCTTTTCATATGACATACCTAGAGTAGTCAAGTACATAGGGACAGAAGGTAGAATGGTGGCTGCCAGGAGCTGGGAGGAGGGGAGAATGAGTCATTTAATGGCTTTGGGTTTCAGTTTGGGAAGATGAAAAAGTTCTGGAGATTGATTGCACAACTCTGTGAATGTACTTAACACTACTGAAATGTACACTTAAAATGGTTAAGAAGGTAAATTTTATGTTATTTTAAGTAATTAATCATTTTTAAGCATAAATCAAACCATGACACCGTCCTGTCTATAACATCCAGTGCCTTTCCAGGGAATCTGGAATTTAAAAAAGAACAAGTGACAGAATGAATCACGCTAAGTCACAGGAACGGTCTTCTTGGGCCAGACAGAGAGTTAATAACTGTGATCTCTGAAATCTGAAATGTGCATTGAAACATGGGAACAGGCAGGCTCCAGGGCCAAGGCCCATAAGGCCAGATAACCAGCCCGACGTGTCCTTCACCGCTGAGCCAATCATCCGAGACAGGGGCCCTGCCCTAGCTAATGTTGGGACTGTCACCAAAAATGCTGGCACTGTGAGGAGAATGAATGGCAGATTTCAAACAGGAGACACGTCAAAGACATAGTCTCTGCAGAACAGATAGGACCAGATCTTAAGAACAACTGCTAACAATTTCACTCCTGTGAATTTCCCGGACAATCTGCCATCTGAATGGAAAAGCAGGTTTATTCTTGCTGGTGGGTCAGTCAAAAAAAGAAAAAAGAAAAAAGAAACTTTGGTGCTTAGCCTGGAGCTGTATTTGATCTCCAGCTTAAAGAACGTGGTCCAGGAAGAAAGATGTAGGGTAAAGATATGCTAATATATAAAGTTTTATATTCTCACTTACTAATTTATTAGTCCTGGAAGCAGGAGTATGAACAAATACATAAATAAATAACTCCCAATAAACTAGCAAAATTAAAATCACTCAAAACCTTTTTGCTCCAAATTGGATTCTCTTTGATAGGAGAAAAACAATGGAGGCGGGGGTTAAGGCATTTAACCTTTTATATCCATACACTTGTGTCTTCAGCTACATCTATGTCTACCCCAACCCTGTCCTTTTTGCTTCTGTGTTATGTTAGTAAGTTCAGGGCGCCATAGCAAAATACCACAGACGGGGTGGCCTTAGCAACAGGGATCTATTTTCTCACAGTTCTGCAGGCTGAAAGTCCAAGATCAAGGTAAGGGCAGGGCGGCTTCCTTCTAAAGCCTCTCTCCTTGGCCTCTAGATGGCAGTCTTCTCCCTGTGTCTCTACATGGTCGTGTGTGTGTGTGTGTGTGTGTGTGTGTGTGTGTGTGTCCCTTAATCTCTTCTTATAAAGGCACCGGTGATATTGGATTAGGGCCTACCTTGATGACTTCATTTTAACTTCCTTAAAGACCCCATCTCCAAATACACCCACATTCTGAGGCATCGGGGATTAGGACTTCAACATAGGAATTTTAAGGGGACACAGTTCAGCCCATAACATCCATAGAGGGAAAATACTGGATTTCTAAGAAAAATACCGAACCTTTAAGTAAAACTAGTGATGGATGCTCCTTTAGCAGATCATTTTCTAACAATGCTGGGATAAGCTCACACCAAAGCTCTCCAAACTGCAGGTATCCCCTTGGCCCAGGTAGGCAAACGTAGATACTTCGCACCTTGGGAGTCCCGCAAACTGAGTGGTCTCCAGTAGATCAGACTTCGACACCGCCCAAGAGTGATGCCCTTGGAGCATTTCCTAACAAAAAACATCTATGTAATAATCTTTAATCAAAACCCTCCCCATTTTCAGTGGTTTACCCATTGATTGAATATAATCAAACACAGACACCTATTCAGGGTCATTAGGGTATTTTCCCAAGATTATTCAAGCTTTAAAGGGAGAGAACCGATGCCCAAATACATGTTGTAAACACCCCCCTCACCTTCAGCTTCCATCTGTACACCAGTGAGTCCCTCACCCAACCCTTTCACTCAGTTTAGTGTTAGACGTGTGTGCGGTTATGAACTTTTCCAAAGTGGAAGTCGGTACTTTTTATCCCTCACTTTTCTTCCTCTATGCTTTTTCTTTTCCCATTGGGAAAAACACTAGATTTCTAAGTGAAGATAGCAGATTGGGCACATACGTATAATTTTGTTCTCTCCCCAACTAACAGTTCAGAAAATGGATTTATTTCTGAGGGTACACGCCCTCATGGATGGAGCGTGCAGAAAGCAGACTACAGGAACAGGATTTTGGAAGCTGGCAAACATGAGGATGAGTGGTAGCAAACCAGACCCAAGTAACAAAGCTGCATCTTAAGCTAACACTGAGGAAAGGTGAGCACCAGCCCAGTTCCCTCAAGGTCCTCAAAATTTGCAGGGGATATTGGCACAGAGGGTGGTGGCAATGCAGGTGGCCCTCTGGCTGCCTCTTCCAGAAAGAACTTGTCCAATGGACAGCCTCTGGCTGTGAGCACCTTTGGGATCTGCCTTGCCTTTGGGGCCATGGCCATGCTCTTCCTGGGCAGCCCCACCAATGACTGAGCATGACTAGCATGGGACAGACAACCAAGAGTCAGCCAAGAGTCTGACTCTCTCAGGTTTATGTCATGGTCAGAGGTTCTCCCTGCTCATCCCTGCTTCTGCTCCCTTTCTCCCTTCCCTTCCCATCAGATCTGCATAATCCCCCTCCCCTCCTCTTCTCTCCCCATCCCTTCCCTCCCGTCTCCTTTCCCACTCTCTCCTCCTCCCTCCCTCTCTCTCCCTCTCTCCCTTTCCCCTTTCTAAACCCTACTAAGTCCTGAATAACCACAGGATTCCATCACTCTCTCTCTGAAACACTTATTTTCCGTTGCCATCCCAGGACACAAAACTCCAGGTTTTCCTCTCATCTTACCACTGGCTTCTTTTCAGTCTCCTTTAGTGATTCCTTCACATTTTCTGGCTTCAAAAGCTGGCCCCAGTCTGAGTTCTCAGTCTTCTCTTCTCCTCAGGCTACCCTCATTCCCTAAGTCCATAGAGCCGGGCCCATGGCTTTAAACATCCATACATTGATGATCCATCCATCCTGAACCTCTCCCCTCAACTCTGAACTCAAACATCCAACCTGGAAGCAGCATCTATCTCACCCTGAGTGTCTGACAGGCACTCCACAATCGACAAGTCCAAACCCAAGCCCCCAAGGCCCCTCCCACACTTGCTCCCAGACCTCCCCATCTTGTCACAGGGCAGCTCCACTCTCCAAGCTGCCCTCCTTGTTATCTGCTCCTTCATTCACTCCCTCCAAGGCCTTAGGAAATTCTGTCAGCTCTTCCTTTGAAATACACTCCAAATTGACCACTTCCTCCCAAGTCACCACCATCTCCCCCAAGATCCATCTGCTCATCTTCTCTGCTTCCCACCCCCACTTTCTTTTCCCAAATTTTCAACACAGAATTCAGAGTGACGTTTTTAAAATATAAATCAGCTCATGAAATGCATTTGTTCACATCCCTTACCACTCACTCAGTGAAAGGCCAAGTCCTTACCACGGCCCAGTCCAGCCCGGAAGTAAGACAAAGACCTGCACAGCCCTCGGCCATCGCTCTGACTCAGCTACCACCCTCCCTTGCCTGCCCTCCCTCTAAGCTACAAGGGCTATCCTGTCCATTCTGTGGTTCCTTAATGGGTACAAGAAGGCTCCTGACTCAGGGCCTTTGCAAGTGCTACTCCCTCTAATTAAAGTCCTCTTTCCCCAGATGTCTGTATGGCTTCCTTATATATTACTTTAAGATCTTTAAATGTCACTCTAAATAAGATGGCACCTCCTACCACTCTCCATCCTCTACCCTGCTTTATTTTCTTTTCAGCCCTCCTCATCACCTTACACAGCATGTAGATACCTATTTGCCAGTCTCCCCAGAGAATAAGCTCCAGGAGACCAGGAATGTTGTGTTCCCAGAGCCTTGGGCATGCTTGGCACTTTGTAAATGCTCAAAAATTGTGGGGGAGGGAATAGTAAATGAATCAGTGAACGAATGAATAGTGCTTGAGCACTGCTGATTCTCAGAAGAAAAGCTTATGTGCAGGGGGTTCAGAGCAAACCTCCCCAAAATGGGCCAATTCGGCATGTGAATTATTTTGAGCTGAAGGCAATCAAGACCCTGCATGCTCACGAGAAAAGTTTACCTCTCTCTTAAAGAATTTAAATGAGGGGACCTGCCCAAAACAAGAGTTATCACCAGAAATAACTTTTTAATGACCTATCTCTATAGTTGGGCAAACTTCTAATTACTGGACATCTGCTGTAATGACCTTCCTCCCCTCTGAAGCCCCAAGGTCCCTTACCTCGTCCTTAGCTCAGGAAGTCACATTCATGTCATGTATGTTGTTTTAACTCTCTGTCCCGGGACTTCTCATGTATATGGGGTTCCCATGAATACATACGTAATTAAGTTTGGTTATTTCCTCTTGTTAACCTGCCTCATGTAGATTTAATTATTGGACCAGCTGAAAGAATCTAGGAGGGTAGAGAAAAGTTTCTTCCTCCACCACCCTTGGGAAAATCAAGTATGTGGTTACCCAAAGAGCAGAGACTAGATGTGTTTTTGTTCAAACCAACAAGGCATGCTTTAGAGATGAGTCAGAGAAATGACAGTGGAAGACTCTTCATATATTCTTGAGGAACAAGCTGATTTCATATGTTAATTGACCCAAATGCACACACGTGCTCCCTAAGACACATGAGGAGAAATAGAAGCTGACCCTTGTTAGCAGTCTCCAGATAACTTTAATGTGGCTGTTTGTGAAATACTTGCCTTACAGCTGCTCCTGAGGAGCTCGGTTACTATTTGGATCCTGGAGAGAAAAATGCACTAAGTTTTGTTGTCAGACTTCTAGAAAGAGAAATTCAAAGGGCTGACCTCAAATGTCTGGGGTCCAGTCTTACAAGGAAATGTGGCTCTTCATCAAATCTAAGGGCTTCCTCTTTAGAGGCAAATCCAACTTAATCTGAGTCATGAAGAAATAAAAGAGTAATTCCCCAATACCAGAGAATATGTGAATCATTTCCACGTAACAGATCAATATGCTAACTGACCATAATTACTGCATTAACAAGGAAGATTAGAATCAGACACCTTTCCAACACAAGTCAGAAAAAAAAAATGGATTTGTAT
Source organism: Tonatia bakeri (assembly GCA_004024845.1). Taxonomy (NCBI): domain Eukaryota; kingdom Metazoa; phylum Chordata; class Mammalia; order Chiroptera; family Phyllostomidae; genus Tonatia; species Tonatia bakeri. The sequence continues at coordinate 153,387 of PVIA01001255.1, forward strand.
TTGACTGTGAACTCTTTCCCCTCAAGCGTCCCCACGTAAATTCAAGGAGACGCTGCCAGTTCATACGTATAGATGATTCATTTAAAAGAGGCTGGCTCACTTCCCCCTGGTATAATTTATAAATAAAATAAAGAGAAAGAAAGTAAATGGTATAAATAAGACTGGTATGCCTAACCTAGCCAGCCATCATATTTTTAAGGACCTTAGAATACTAATTACATGCATGAAAATCGCTGCTCCTGATAACAAATGAGTATCCCATGTTGAATGAGGCAAGTTTTAAAAAGTCTCAATTTAGACTATTTTTTCACAGCAGAGTCATGCTATGTTTCTGAAAATGACACATTTATTAAAACTAATAAAATTCAGTAAAATAGTATCCCTGGGTTTTCACTGAGTCAGACGGGCTTCCCAGGCCACCGCAGTGGCATGCTGTGTGTTCACAGTGTCTGAGCTGGGGAATGAGAGACAGGGGGGCTCATGTGCTGGGGATGACTGAAGAGGGCGTGTGCACGCACAGGGCTGCCACATGCATGTGCATGCCTTTCAAGTCCTGAATTACTGCCTGGTCTCCCACGGTAACATTTTAAAGTTAGAGAACTCTCACTTCAAAAACATAAATTTCAGTATATGTTTAAGAAACTATGTCATCATTTGTGATCATACTTTGTACTAATTTGGACTTCATTTTCAAAGTTACTGTCCACAGCAAGTTCATCACCTTCGTCCCCCAGATAAAAAGTGGAAGCTACCAATAAGAGGTTAATTCAAATAATATTTAAATTCTTTTTCACTTATATACCCCCTTAATTTATCTACAATTTACAGTACTTGTGTTTTTAATGCTTATCTTACTGTAATATGAACAGTTAACATGAGATCTTCCCTCTTAACAAAGTTTTCAGTGCACAATATTGCACTGTCACATATAGATGCAACATTGTGCAGGTCTCTGAAACCCGTTCATCTTCCTTAACTGAGACTTTCCACCTGCTGACAGGTAGAAACACAGACAAAAGAACCACAAGACTAACAGAAAACAATGAACAAAATGGCAACAGTGAATCTTTCTCTATCAATAATTACTTTAAATGTAAATGAATTAAACATTATTCATTTCAAAAATAACATTCTTTTACTCTATCCAGCAAAGCTATCATTTAGAATGGAAGGGCAGATAAAGTGTTTCCCAGATAAGGTCAAGTTAAAGGAGTTCATCATCACTGAGCCCTTATTATATGAAATGTTAAAGGGACTTACCTAAGAAATAGAAGATCAAAAACTATGCACAGTGAAAAGACAACACAGTCACAACTATCAACAACTGAAACTAAAAGATGAAAACAAAAATTAAGCAAACAACTAGAATAGGAACAGAATCACAGGAATGGAGATCACATGGAGGGTTATCAACAGGGAGGGGGAGGGGGAGAACAAGGGAAAAGGTACAGGAATTAAGAAGCATAATAAGCAGGCACAAAATAGACAGGGGGAGGTTAAGAATAGTATAGGAAATGGAGAAGCCAACGAACTAATATGTACGACCCATGGACATGAACTGGAGGCAGGGAATGCTGGAGGATGAGGGGGATGGCGCAGGAGGGGAATAAAGGGGAGAAAAAAATTGAGACAACTGTAATAGCATAATCAATAAAATATACTTTAAAAAATAAAAGTCCAAAAACTCTGGTACATTTACACAATGGAATTCTATGCAGCAGAAAGAAAAAGGAGTTCCTACCCTTTGCAACATCATGGATGCAACTGGAAAGCATTATGCTAAGTGAAATAAGCCAGGCAGTGAAAGGTAAGTACCATATGATCTCACCTTTAACAGGAACCTAAACAACAAAACAAAGAAACAAGCAAAATATAGTCAAAGACACTGTAATAGAGGACAGGCAGAAAGTGACCAGAGGAGAGAGAAGAGGGAGTTTCAGGGGAAAGGGGGAAGGGTTTACAGGAACAAAGTTAAAAGACACATGGATAAAAACTAGGGGGGGGGGGTGGTAATGGGAGGGAAGATGGGAGGGAGGAGTGGGTGGGCTTGATTGGGAGTAAAGGGGAGAAAAATGTACTTGAACAATGATTAAAATAAAATTAAAAAAAAATAAAAGTCCAGTAATGCTAAAATCATCATCAAAGTGAAATAAATGGCCAATAATAAATTTTGGAAAAGAACCAAGTCCAGTTTTCAAGGTCCTCAGAGCAGCTAATGTCTCTTCAGTCCCAGCAGGAGGGTGGAGGGTGGGCCCAAAAGCTTACAGCCAGGGTCAAGTGCACCTTAGGAGCATGCTGTGTATGCCAGGATGAGTAAACATAGCACGTGCTTGGGAGGTTGCACAGAAATAGAAAGTGCATTTGGATCTCTGGAGATCCCTTTTCTCTTCTTTCCTTTTTAGAAATACTGTGTGTGATTTTTAATTTTGCCTAGCAGCACATTGACAATGATGTGTGTATGCATGTGTGAGTATGTGTGTGTGCAGAAAACAAATGACTTGCCTTCCAAGCTAGGAAGAACAGCTGTTTCTCACTTATTAGGATCAGAAAATAACCCCCTTCCATTTGTTATCCTGTCTAAGCCCATGAATGTCCAATAGTCAGTGAATCGAAAAATCTCAGGCAAGCTTGCTCTGCAGAGAGGGACACACGAGAGAAGACTGACACATCTCGCTCAATGTCACCTGATGTTTAAACTCAACAAGCCTCCTTGTAGGAAGAAGAACCTCAAGGCCAGACCCCAAATCCACCTCCTCTCTTTAATGAGAGCATGCATCTATTCCTTCCCCCTAACTTCTTAAAAGGAGCCCTAACTCCCACCGGTGTTATGAAGGCAATTTAAATCGTCTCCCCCAAAAGTGAGGTGGAACGTAGCAGTCATTTTTCCTCCACCAGGGCTGGATGTATGGGAGTGCAGGCCTGTGATGCTGTGATTAGGGGCGGCTCATTCCCCCAGAGAGCTAACTGCACTAACTGCACAGGCATGTCAAGGACACATGGCTCCATGTGACCTGTGGTGTCCTCCTCGCCACATGCTGTCTCTGTCCTTGACCCCCACCTTTCCGCCACCATGGAGGTCACAGCCCTGGTGGAAGCTGTGAGGCACCTTACACACCCCACGAGGGCAGAGGCATGCTCGTGCCTGGTACATAGCGGATAGCCAGCCAGTACCGCAGATGAAAACTAAGGTTGTACTACCCTGCAGGCACAGGGCTGGGGAAACCACAGTGTCACAGACTCAATGCCTGCAGAAGCCGCAGTGTCCTTACGGGTTCCCCACAGGGGTGTTGTGAGGAACTCGTGAGGTGACATATGTCGAGCCCCTGGCACATCGAGGGTAACTTTCCATACTGTCTGCACACAGGGACTTAAGATAGAGTAATTTAATCCACACAGACCAAAACAACATCCAGGAGAAAAGCTAATAACATACCAAGCACATAAGTCTAGGTGGGCCCTCTTTGTTCCACAGGTCCTTCACCAGCTGGGGACTCAGGTCTCCTCACTCATCAAATGCGGGGTGGGTCTGGGGACCCAAGGTCCTGTGAGCAGACTCCACCTTTCTCTGGCTGTGTGTGGCTGAAAGGCTCCACCCTCTCCCATTCATAACTCTGCTAGTCAGCTGCAAGGACAGGGACTCGGCATCCACCAGGCACCAGTGCAAAAACCCTTGTGCGCTCACTCACAGAGAGGTGACAAATCCACCACCACACCTTCAACACTACTTCCCGTGACAGCTACTATTTTTGAAAATCATAGCCCACATTTTGGGGTTAAAATGGCATTAGTTTGCCAACCTCTGAAACAGTCCTCCCCACACCCAAAATAAATTTCTATCAATATGCCATCAAAGGCACAGGCCCAGCACACACGGTGGGCACAGATGCTGAACTCACAGGAAATAAAGTGATGTACCAATCTGATGGATCTAGATTGAAAAATACAATCAGTGACCTGAACGCAGCTTTACCCTTGGTAATAGAAAAACTCAGCCACTCGGAACAGAGACAGGAAATCTGGCTGTAACTGTCACCTGTGGTCAGCTCAGAGGGAAACCCAGAGTCTGAACCAGAGGGACAGAGGGGCAGCCCAGGCCTGGGACCAGCCCCAGGAGGTGCCAGGACTCACCGTGCCCCCTGGGTCCTCAACTTCAACTTCACTAATTCTTTTTTCTTAATCATATTCATATTTTATTTTGGTTAACATGCCTCTTTGTTCCTCTGGTATTTTTTTTTTTGTTTAATGGTGCATTGATTTTTTTGTAAATTGAGGTGAAATCCATACAATACAAAATTAACCATTATAAAGTGTTCAGTTCAATGACACTTAGCACCCTCACAACATTGTGTGAGCAGCACCCTCTATCCAGTTCCAGATAAAGGAACTCCATACCTATTAAACAGCCACATTCTCCTCTTCTTTCCCCCACCACTAGCAACCCCTAATCTGCTTTGTGGATGCTTCATATAAATAAAAATAGACAATATGTGACCTTTCATCTGGCTTCTCTCCCTTAGCATAATGTTGTTGAGGCTCATCCACATTGTGGCATGTATCAGAACTTCAGTTCTTTTCATGGCTACACAGTGTCCCATTATCAGGACAGGTCATGCTTTGTTTACCCGCTAATCCACTAATGGACATTTGGCTACTGTTGTATACAGTGCTGCTGTGAACATTTGTGTACAAGTATTTGTTGGAACACCTGTTTTCAGTTCTTTTGAGTATGTGCCTAGGAGAGGAATTGCTGGGTCATATAGTAATTCTGTGTTGAACCTTTTGAGGAGCCACCACACTCTTTTCCACGTGATGCCTCACTTTACACTCTTACCAGCAATGTGCAAGGCTTCCAATTTTTCTGCACATCCACACCAATACTTATTTTTTTTTGCTTGTTTTGACTATAGCCTAGTGGTTGTGAAATGGTATCTCAGTCCCTTAGTTTTTATTTTTGCAAAAAATGTGGTTTATTGATATACAATTTATCTGCAACAAAATACACAGATCCAAAGTTCAATGTGGTTTGACAACTGTAAGGCTTGATGTGTTACCACCCAGGACAAGATCTAGAACAGTTCCAGCTCATGAGAAAGTGCCATGTGCCCCTCCCAGCCAACTCTCCTCTCCTCTAGACACACACAACACATGGTCACCTCATGCCACAGGTTACCCTTGCTGTTCTAGAACTTCTTATCAATGGAATCCTTCCATAGGTGCTTCTTTTGTTCCATCTTCTATTTTTCACTGTTTCCTGCTGTGTTGTACATCTCGGCCACTGATCCCTCTGTGTTGCTGACCAGTACTTCCCAGAATGAATGTACCAGTTTGTTTATTCACCCACCTGTTGATTGACATTTGGGTGGCTTGCAGTTCAGGGCTGTTATGTGTAAGGCCTCTATGGACATTTTGATCCAGACCTCTCTCATTCTACAGGATAGGCTTTGAGAAGGTGGCTCCCAGGAGACAGCATGGCCAAGAGCAGAGGCTAGAGCGGCGCCACATGCAAGATGTACTGGGTTGGCCAAAAAGCCTATTTAGTTTTTCACATAAAATAAAAGATACATCTTTTAATTTTCACCAATAACTTTCTTCATTTGGATATTTTGAGTGTGTTGGCTGTCTCCTGTGTGGCATAAAGTTGATTGCTCTTAATTAATGTCTTGATTTGATCGCTATCAACTTCTGCAGGTCTACCTGGTTGTGGAGCATCGATCGTCCAGCGAGAAACCTCTAGCACGGAACTTCACAAACCACTTTGGACACCATCAGTCACAGTGATTTCTCCACACACTGCACAAATCTATTTTTGTGTTTCATTTGTGTTTTTACCTTTCTTGAAATAATAAAGCATAAAATGCCAAAAATGTTGCATATTTGCTTCCATCTTCAATATTAAAATGGCTACACAAAAATTCACCAATTTTGATAAGTTTTTTAATGCACACTGATATGACAGCTGTCACAACACAATCTAACAAAATTGTTTCAAATGAAGTTAAAGACAATTAGACACTACTAGAGCAACCTAGGGGAAAAAAACGAACTTTTTGACCAACCCAATACCTTCCTTAGGAGATGGGGGGAAGGAAGAGCCTGAGTTTTCACGTAGTTCACCTGGAGAAAGTGGTGGAAGACTGGACCATAGCATCAGGAAAGGCCTCTCCTTTGTCTGCCAGGGCAACAGCAGAAGGATGCCATCAGGCAGGCAGAACGAGCCAAAGACCTGGGCTCCTATCTCCCTGATGTTTGTGGCCTTGAGAAGAAGAATCTACCAGCATGGCATGAGCATGAGCCATGGTTGTTCCAAGGCTGATCCACACAACAAAAATACACACAAGTGTGCACATGTATGCACACATGCATATATCATATTATAATATTACATGTGTTATCATATTATATTTATACATGCAATGGTAAGAGGTGTTTTATATAATATGTAATATATAATACACTCATGCTGAGCCTGAAAGGCCAAGGTCAAGAGTATGTCTGCGTACCTGTGAGGAAAGGAGTGAGAAACACCAAAATGCCTCCTACACAATGAGGAATTGAAAGAAATTACCTCATTCTTGCCTCTGATAAACAGGGACACATAAAATCAACACCTGATTTTTAAACTTGAAAGATATTTTTTTTCCTTTATTTCCCTTGACCTAGGAGATATATCAGCAAAAATATTGCTGTGTGGGATATCTGAAATTTTACTCCCTATGTTTTCCTCTAGGACTTTTATGGCATCACAACTTACATTTAAGTCTTTTATCCATTTTGAGTTTATTCTGGTGTATGATGTAAGTTGGTGGTCTATATGCATTTTTTTGCATTTATTAGTCCAGTTCTCCCAACACCATTTATTAAAGAGGCTATTTTCACTTGATTTTATGTTTCTGACCCCTTTGTCAAATATTAATTGTCTGTAAAGACTTGGGTTTATTTCTGGGCTCTCTATTTTGTTCCATTGGTCTATGTGTCTGTTCTTTTGCTAGTACCAGACTCTTTTTATTACAGTGACCTTGTAATATAATTTGATATCAGGTATTGTGATCCCTCCTACTTTGTTGTTCTTTCTCAAGATTGCTGAGGCTATTCGGGGTCTTTTTTTGGTTCCATATAATTTTTTTAAACTTTTGTTCTAGATCTGTGAAATATGTCACTGGTATTTTAATAGCAATTGCATTGAATCTATAGATTGCTTTTAGTAGTTTGGACATTTTAATGTTAATTCTTTCAATCCATGAACACAGTATATGCTTCCATTTATTTGTATCTGCCTTAATTTTTTTCCTCAGTATTCACACCTCTCCAAGAAGGACATACAGAGGGCCCATAGACATATGAAAAGATGTTCAACATCACTAGCCATCAGAGAAATGCAAATTTAAATTACAATGAGATATCATCTCACACCGGCCAGAATGGCCATCAGTAATAAATCAATGAACAATTGCTGGCAAGGATGTGGAGAGAAGGGAACCCTGGTGCACTCTTGGTGGGAATGCAGACTGGTTCAGCCACTCTGGAAAACAGTGTGAAATTTCCTCAAAAAAACTAAAAATGGAACTGCCTTTTGACCCCGCAATTCCACTGAAGGGAATATACCCTAAGAATCCTGAATCACCAATTCAAAAGAACTTACGCACCCTTATGTTAATAGCAGTGTTATTTACAATAGCCAAGTGCTGGAAATAGCCTAAGTGCCCATTAGTAAATGAATGGATCAAAAAACTGTGGTACATTTACACAATGGAATACTACATAGCAGAAAGTAAGAAGGAACACCTACCCTTCATGGTAGCATGGATGGAACTGGAGAATATTATGCTAAGTAAAATAAGCCAGTTGGTAAAAGACAAATATCATATGATCTCACTTATAAGAAGTATTTAATGAACAAAATAAACCAATGAGCAAAACAGAACTACAGGCATGGAAACATGGAATAGACTAATAGCAACCAGATGGGGGGAAGGAGATAATGGTGGAAAGAAGGGGAAGGGACTAGTCAAAGAACATGTATGAATGACCCATGGACAACAGTGTAAGGATGGACTGTGGGAGCAGGGGTGGGGGTCGGGTGGAGGAGGGCAAAGAGGGAAAAACTGGGATAACTATTATAGTATAACAATAAAATTTTTTAAAAAAAATTAAAAAAAATAAACTTGAAAGATGATTACTAAGGATGCAAGAAAGGCAAACAAAACACTGTCCATTAAACCAGCAAAGGAAACAGCACTAAGTGTGAGGAAGAGGGCAAAAATAAGATGTCAGAGGACTATGCACATTACTCAAAACAGCTGGTATAATTTGCAAATGTCTTTCATAAAGGATAAGAACTATAAGGATTAAAAAATATAATTCCATTATGTGACCAAGAAACACATGTAAATCGGATTAAAGGCTGGGTGAAGTGAACCAAAAGGGCAGACTGGGAACTCTGCCTCCCAGGCATAGACACCCATTGATGGAGGCAGGCTGGGGCATCTGGAGGGGGACAAGCCAGGCGACAGACTGCAGGGCCGCCAAGTGGAGTCCTGGGAGGCCTGTTAGCTGCGTCTGAGGAGGAGAAAGCTGCCTGCTGGCATGGAAGCCAATCAAGGATCCCTGTCAGACACGCGGAGGAAAACAGGGTTGGGGAGGTTGATGGGAACGGAATCAGAGGCGTTCCTCTGTGCCCCAGAACTTAGGAGGAGGACCCTGCAGAAACACAGCCCTTGGCCTGTCCACAAGAAGCAGGAGGTTAAGGACATGGAGTGCGTGTAGAATGCAGAAGTGAGAGTACTCATTTAACCCAAAGCATCCCTGAAGAGAAAAGGCATTGCATTAGGAAAAGAGAGGCATCATATACATTGATATAAGGGAAAATTCACAAGCAATATGGACGATCACTGCATTGGTAGGGAATGTCAGATAACACATCAAATTCTATAAAGCAAAATTGTTAAATAAAAAGGATAAATTGAACAAAACAACTCTTTCCAGTAATCATATCTCTTAAAATATGTGAAAGATCAAATTAAAAAATGCATATATAACATAAAGCATTTGAATGTATAAAGCTGAATTGACAGATGTTTACATACATAGGTATACTCCATAAACTGACACAATGCTTTTATTCTAACATCCATGGAACATTTATAAAAACTGATCACCTATTAAGCCACAAAAAATAACCTTAATAAATTTCAAAAAGCAAAAACTGCCTAGCCCACATTCAATTCACAACACAATAAAACAAGAAAATAATATTTCAAACAAAAAATGCAAACCACACAAAGATCTGAAAACAATCCTTCGATGAACTGTTGTCTGCACAAACCCGACGTCCTGGGCAGGCTTCTGTAGCCGGCACCCAGTGCCCCACCTGCAGTCCCATGGCCGCGGGCGGCGGCCCTTCACCACAAACCAGCCCTGCGTCTACACCGGCTCCTTCATAACAGCGTTTCTAGACTGTTTCCTTGACCGTTGACTTCACTCTCCCAGGACCCCAGTGCAGAAAGAGAATTTGGAAAACCATTAGTTCAAAAAGAGAATCAAATCTACATTTGTAAACAAGTTTGAAAATACCTAGAATGGTAATCATCCAGAGTCCTGTGTACTCAAAATATAATTCATGACCTTAAATATTTTTATTATTGAACCACAAAATTTAAAATAAGTGAACCAAACACTTCATTGAAGAAGGCAGGAAAACAAAGAAAATGAGAAGTGAAAAATAGGGATAAAGAGCAGAAACTAATGAACCAGAGAACAGAAAAAAAAATGCCTATATAAATAATGATAAATAAGTGCAGAAATTTATTTAAAATAATAAAAGAGGCAATCTTCTGGCAAATCAAACTAATAAAAAGATAACTTATCATTATTTGTATATTCAATCACTATATGTCTACAAATTATGAGATAATCAAAATAATTTTGAAAATTAGTCTGTAAATTAGTGACATGGTTGAACAGAAGTGAATATAATATAAAATTTAAAAATCAATACCTTTCCTAAAGCAAAAGTCAATTAGAATGCATAATGGGGAAAATACAAGTCAAAATATTAACGATGAATTAACTGCCCAGGAGCAACCCCGGCAACAAACACTGAGACAGGCATGCAGTGGTCGACCCAGTGCAGAGGCGCACTGCCTGGGCAGACAGCCCGCACTCCTGGGAGGGGCTCTGGCGCTGGGCCGCAGAGCCCACCAAGGACGTCAGTCAGGTTGTACAGGCAATAGTTAGAGAATTGTTTTCAGATCTTCGTGTTTTCTTGTGGTCACTGGTATTAAGTACACTTTGAGTTGATAACATTATGAGTGTTCTTGGAAACTATTTCTACTTTAGGGCAGCTCAACAATACATGGGAGACAGGGAACCATCATAAAGCTATTCCACTGAATCTTGTTAGAAAGCCAATTTTCACAAACCAAAAAATAGACAGATGATGACTGGATCCAATCACTCCCAATAGAATATGGGGAAAACCCAACAAAATAGCTCTCAAGGACCCTGGCTGGGTAGTTAAGTGGTTAGAGCATTGTCCCAATGCACCGAGGTGGAGGGTTTGATCTCCATTTAGGGCACATACAAGCATCAACCAACAAGTGCATAAATAACTAGAGCAACAAATCAATGCCTCCCTCTCTCCCTCTCCCTCTCTCCCTCTCTCTCTCTCTCTCTCTCTCTCTCCAAAGTCAATCAATAAAAAAGAGTAAATAAAAGAATAGGAGGGTAAGAAGAGTTAAAAATCTTTTAGTTATGATCATTTAATAACACAATAGTAAGTTAAAGATTGTTATTTTAAGAAAATAATCAACAAACCAAGAAAACAAAACTGAGTGCAGTAGCAGGGTCAAAGAACACAGAAAAATTGGCCCTGGCTGGTGTGGCTCAGTGGATTGAGTGCCAGCCTGAGAACCAAAGGGTCACCAGTTCAATTCCCAGTCAGGGCACATGCCTGCATTGTGGGCCAGGACCTGCAGGTAGTGGGTGTGTGAGAGGCAACCACACATTGATGTTTCTCTCCCTCTTTTTCTTTTTCTCTTCCCCTCTCTCTAAAAATAAATAAATAAAATCTTTTTCAAAAAGGATACAAAAAATGGAATATATAATAAGAAGGTGTGAATAAGTTGAAGTTTCATAAATTATCAAATGGGGTTGTAGAAACTGGCTATTTGAGAGTTAGTTTTAGCTGGATAAACCAGTTTATTAAGGTTAATGTGTATAAATTATAAGTATATTTCTATTGATAACCATCTATTGAGCACTTAAGCTGTGTGTCAGGCATTGTGCCAAAAGATTTACTTTGGTTATCTCCTTTAATCCTGACAACAATTTCTATGAAGTAGGTACTACTACTTCTACATCATCTGTTCCACCAACCCACTTAAAAAGAAGCAAACCAAGGCCCAGAGAGGTAAGTGACTTGGCCAGGGTCACACAGCCAGGCAGACAGCCAATAAAAGTACCATGCCCATTACCACATCTATTGAACCATACTGTTTCCAATCATCATCTTCAAAAAACTACCGCAGCCCTCTGGGGTCTGCACATTGGAGTTTGTAAAACAAGAGTAATCCATAGCAGAGAGACACAAAAGGTTCAAGTAACACATGCATATCAACGTCAGGGAGCATTTTCAGAGACAAAAACTAAGGATCCAAATCAGGATGAGACCAGCCAACAACAGGTGCTTTTGTCCAACTTGTTGAGTAGACCTTTACCAGACAGCCTCCAACCACCTTGGCTCCCTGCCCCTTTCTGCAGCCAGCCCCCTGCAGCTCAAGCTCGTGCTGCCCTGGGTCTGACTCATCGGGGCTCAGAAAGCAGTGGGGCTCCAGGGACACCCCCCCACTCACTCCTACAGCCTAAGCTCAGGGCCTTCCTGCATGACTTTCCCCAGTGCACTTGGACAGCCTCGGCCAGAGAAAGGAGGCTTCACAGTCCATGGTGTGTCCAAACAACGAGCACATTCCTGGACAGATACCTTCCCAAAGCCGCTCACAGTGAAGTGAAAGACGTGCGCCCGCCGGGAGAGGGCACACACAGCCTGGGTATCAGGGTGTGCCAATCTTCAAAATGGAACATTTGACTGGACAGGTGTGGGGTTTCTGGGGATGATAAAAATATTCTGGAATTACTAACAGATGGTGGTGATGGTTGTACAAAGTTGTGAAAATACCAAAATCCACTGAATTGTACCTATAAAGTGGTTAAAATGATGAATTTTATGTTATGTGAATCTTACCACAATAAAAACAAAAAATTAAAAATGGAAAAGAAAACTAAGAGAAGAAATAAACACTTAAATTTAAATACCAGACTTCATATAAATGAATCTCTATATTTACATGTAATAAATAAGTAAATGTATGTAAAGGCAAAACCCTACAATATTCTAATTTGATAATTTCCCTATTGAATATGCCCAACAGTATCTCTGATAATAAGGCACAAAATGAGACTGCAAAGAAAATACGTGTGGTCCAGTGATGGACACACAGGATGGAGCAATCTCAACACCTGCTCCAGGCTCCCAGTTACCTTTCTGATCAGGGCTCCCAACCTCTCTCTCCTAACTTCTCAGTTTCTCCATACACAAAATGGGCACGATGAAGAATGTAGTTTACAGTCTTTTTCAACTATATGAACCAAATCATGCTTTTGTATTATTTTAAATAGAGCATTTAAAGAAAAATCTAATAAACTGCTAGTCTCATCCAAAGAAGTATATCCAGATCCAAAACGTCCCCGGGCTCCGTCAACAGCCCTGTCCTTCTCCCTCCATTAGGACCTGCTCCAGCAATGCGTTTTGCCCTAGCCCAGTTCCGAAACTGTGGGAACCTCTGAAAGTCAGGGTGAAGGCGTGCATCAAAGTAGAGGAGGAGGCAGCAGAACTGCAGTACAGGAACCTGTCCAAAATGCAGGGCCACCGCACTGTCACCCGGCCATGAGCATGCAGCACACCACCTTGGGGAGACCCTGGGTGCTTAAATGCCCGCAGATCTGAGATCTGCTTCGGAAATCAGAGGAGCATGAAAACAATTTCCACGATGATCCACCAGGTCAGGGCTCAAAGTCAGGAAAAAGAAGACTGATAGGATGTCAGAACACATGGAGGCAGTGAAAGGGTGTTAGGAACTAGAGAAGTAAGGAGAGAGAAAGCTCCGTTGCTGCTATGTGGATGCCAGAGAACAGGCAAGAACCCTGCTCTGGGTCAAGTAGGGAAGAGTATAAAAAAAGGGCTTTAAAGATTGCGTCTAGGAGATGATTTCTCCTTGACAAATAAGGAAACTTAGGCTCGGTGAAGGCTAAAGACAAGGAATCAGGGCCAGCTTCCCTGGAGGTGGCACCGTGGCAGCCTCTGGACTAGTGCCCAGTGGTCCCTAGTCAAACCTAGATGCCTCCAGCTGTGAATGCTCCTTCTGAGAAGAGGTGGGAAAAGCCCTGGCAAGCTCAGAGCCTGTTTCCTTATTTGCCAACAGGACTAATACTGGCCCTGCGTAGCTCACAGGGCTGGAGTGGATATGAAATAAAGCATTGTGAGTGCTTGCAAACCACTACCCAGATGGAAGGAAATGTAATTATCATTTGGGCAAGTATTCTGAATGCTTATTTCAAGAAAAAAAATTTAAGAAACATTTTAAATGCCTATTAGAGAAGAGAAAACACCAGGGTGTGCTATTCCAGTTCCTTCACCAAAGGGATTTAGCAAATATCCATACTCAGAAGTAATCAACGAGGTGCAGAGCTGGATTTACCAAGAAGCTATTACCACTTACATGGACCCCTTCTAAGGCCTTGAAAGTGTCCCAGCAGGATGTTCACATGGTCAGATATTACTGTAAAATTTGCAAAAGCAAGGTACTTTCATTATAATCTACTAAGATGACTGTCTCTTTCCACTCCCTTTTTCCCTCTGTCGCAGTCCCCCCATGTGGTGCAGGGGAGTGCGGTAGACTAGGGCAGTTACACGGACTCTGGTTTGGGGAATTCAGACTGGGAACACATTTAGTTTCGCTTTAGTGGACTATGTTTATGATGGTTCCCCGTCTCCCACATATTGTTCAGTTGCCCTGGAGTAGGAGTAGCTTCCAAGAATACTCATAATGCCATCAATTCAAAGTGCATTTAATACAAGTGACCACAAGAAAATGTGAAATGTTTTCTAATCTTATAGCTCATGTAGCAAATGGATGGAGGTTGCCCCAAACTTGACAACAATTAAAAAAACTACATGACATTGACAATACTGAGCTGTGAAGCTCGAATTAATTTTCTGAAAGATCAACTCTTTGAAAAAAATGTAGCAATCAGTCAACCACAGTGGAAAAAAGAATAAATTACCTTTCTATTTTCTCAACAGAAAAAGATATTCCAAGTCGCTGTCACATGCAGAGTCAGTCAGATAAACACAGTCAAAATATGCAAGAGAAAGAAAGGGTTGTAGAGGTGTGTCAGGTAGCTGACAAAAATACACCATTTTCCTGGATTTTGTGATGTTGGTGAACTGCCAGCTTTTTTAACTTGGCAATTTTTTACAATTTTTTCTCATTCTAGATGTTTACTTTTACACCTAATAGCACTAATTTTACATTCTTTTTCTTAAAGAAGGAGCCAAAATTACATAAGATTCCAGCCCCAGGAAACCTGCATGCCAAGCCTGCTAACTGAGTGTTCTCAGGTTTTTCATTTATCATATTTACTCATTTAGGGGAAAAAACACCCAGACTTTCCTATCATAAAAATAAATGCATTGTTTTTAAAGTATTTTCACCAAGTACTGAAAGAAAATGGATTTGAACAACCACGGATAGAACAGCTATACAGAAGAGAAAGAACCTTCTAAGCACAAAAGCTCATAGAACACCACCTAGAATTCTCTGAGAAAATACTTTGCCTGAAATAGACGGAAAAAAATCTCAGTTGAGTGCACACTGACGCTGACTCCCAGAGAGGAGCACCTGGCTTTTTAAGTTTGATAAAGAGCCCACTTTTTTTGGCTAACTGATTTATATGCAAGTGTTTATATATGAAAATAATCACAATGTAGCTTATGATACAATAAAATTATTATGATTAGTGCAACACAAGCATTTGAACCACAAATCAGAAGGGGAAGGAAAGAAGACAGCTGTTCCTGGGAATCACTTGACTAAGGAATACCATAACCACTGCTCCCCCTGCCCTCCACTCTTGGAGGACTCCCTCCAGCTAATGCCACCACCTCCTGTGTGTCCCGGTCACTCTCAGAGCCTCTCCTGCTATCAGTCCATTCTTGAACCTTTAGCCCTCTCCTCTCCCAGCCAATCTGCCACCTCTCTCCTATTGGCAAACCCTTCCCAGGTGGCTTCTAAGACCCTGTTTTTCGGCAGGTAACTCCATGTGTCTTTAGCTTCTTCCCAGTGAATTCCTCATGCCATATTTGCTTTCCCAGAAACCTGATCCTGCCTGAAGATGCAGACACCCCATGCCAGGTGGACTCTCACCCAAGCCCTGAGACTATACAGACTTTCTCCCCAACCCTCAAGCTATTTGCACACAGCCCTCCCTCCTCTTCCCTCATGCCAGGCTTCTCCTTCGGCATATAAACATGCTCCAGACTCCCATCTGTCTATCTGTCAGTCCATTCATCCATCCCTCCATACATCCATCCAGATAAACATGCTCCACACTCTCCAGTTTGGCTGAGATTCGCCCATCCATCCATCCATCCTGCAAACATGGACTAGGCATCCACCACATGCCTGGCATAATGATCAATGCCAGGCCTATAACAGAAAACCAAGAAAAACACACCACTTTCTTTCATTTATCCCCAGCACTGCTCTGCCCACACTCTGCTGACTCCCTGATTTAATCACTGTCTCTCCCGCAGGGCTTGAAGGTCCCCATGTGGCTGCATCTCAAACCCCAAATGTTTGCTAAACTAAACTGAAAATAAGATAAACTTTGTAGATCTCACTCTCTCTCTCACTGTCAGGAGTGGCAAGCTTGCCAGTTGTCACTAGGATGGAAAGCTTTGCCTGAGCTTTAGCTCACAATAAAAAGCACCCCACTGAACAAGTTTCAGATTTCATGCAGCGGCCTTAACCATGTGGATGCTTCTTGGGTTTGTCACCTTGAAAGCAAGGTTCAGGGAAGACACAGGGGCCCAAGGAAGGTGGTGTCCTCATTTATCAAAAAGAAGAACCTTGAAGAAGAAACAGTTCACACGTCAGGAGACCATCCATGACCTGGACCTTAGGAGGCCCGAGGAAGAACCAGGTTTATTCCAGAACAGGATCAGCTCTAGTAGGTACCGTCTTCATCCCAGGAGGCCCACCTGAAATCTATGGGTCACTTTTTTTTTAATTCAAAATGAATTTTCAAACAACAAGTATAAAATCATAAATTGGGAGGTGGTTCAGTCAAAAGGGATTTTTTTTTCTGATATCAGAAAATACATATAATTTTCTCCCAACTTCAAAACTGCTGACACAATTTCCAGCACATGGAAACACTAGCACGTTGACACTGCAGCTGACTTTAGAAAAGGCTCAATTCAGCGGTATGATCACAGAGGAAAAGGTGAGGGATGCAAGAGGACCACAAATGAAAGACACAATGCCTGTGTGTGCTCTGCTCATTAGCCTTTGACCAAGAAGCCGCCTCACGGATGCTGCCATTCTCTGGGCAATCACAGCGTGTGGAACCAAGTCCAGTCAAAGCTGCAGGGACAGTAATTCCTTTCTCCAGCCTGTTCACCTGCACATGGCCATTTGCAGACTCCAGGAAATGGGCTCTTTTCCTCTCTGCACTGGAGCTGGAGTCAAGTGAGCCAATTCCTCTGAGCTACGGCGGCATTCTTTTTTCTATCCCCTTTCAGTGAGTGGGCCACATGCTGGAGATCCGAGGTGGCTGTCTCTCTTCCAACAGCAAGGAAAGACCACCAGGGTGGCCTCTACCTGTGTGGTCACCATGCGCCAGTCTAGGGCTGAGGGCAGGACCAGGAATTAGCCACAATCCAGAGTGAGGGGTGAATTTCCCCTGAAGTTAACTCTGGGGGATAGCTAGGAAGGCTATCCATCATTAATTTAAAATTAATCTATCCAAAATTAATTCATCAGTTTTTATACATATCCAAGCTAAAACATCCTACTGGTTCACCTAAGAACGGGTTCTCCTTGGCTGGTCTGGCTATTGCCAGCCCTCTGCTATTGGCTAAATATTTGTGTCCCCCAAAGATTCATAGGTGAAGCCCTAATATGATGTTACCTAGAGGTGGGCCTTTGGGAGGTATTTAGGTCATGAGTGTGCTATTAGTGTTCTTAGAAGGAGGGTAAGAGAGCTAGTCCCCTCTCTCCCATGCATGGACACCGTGAGAAGGAAGATGGCTGCATGCCAGGAAGCAGCCCTTCCCAGAATCCCCCCCAACCCTGATTTCAGAGTGCCTAACCTCTAAACTGCTCATCAAACTGCTCCTCGAACCTGTAGCCCAGGCATTCCCAGCAGCCAGTGCTGTAGTTCCTGCATTTCCTTCTCTTTGTGCATTTGTGGTCTGAAACCATCTGCTTTCTGGGCCAGACCACCACCACTTGCATCCTGTACAGCAACCTGTACAGCATCCTGACCACCTTCTTAGTGAAACAGAAGTCCTCTTCTCTGTACAGACTCCACCCCATGCAGACCAGAGAGATGCCAGCCCACTATGGCAGAAGTAGGCATGTGATGCAGCCAGGCCAATCACAAACTCTAGTCTCCTGTCCCCTGTGAGGGATTCAGAGACAAGTACGTGCCTCAAACCAGACGAGAGACTTTCCTAAGACTTCTCTGATGGACCTTTCCCAGAAGAGCCTGTTTCTCCAGCTGCCATCCTAGCTGTCACATGGAGAAAGCCTGTCTATGACATAGAAAGTGGGTAGAGTCTTCAAGATATGGCCTAAACCCCATGGATTTGGCCTTGTCTAAACGAGACTCTGCCCTGGACTTCCCAGTTATAGGAGCAAACAAATCCCTATTTCCTTCCTCCTTTTCATGTTTAATCAAGGATACATCGGTTTTTCATCCTTTAAAACCAAGAAGATCTGGATAACTAGATAAGTATACTCTTAAATCAGTGTCTTAATTATAGTCTTTTTCACTTTTGCACTCTCCTGCTGCCTTCCTCTCTTGGTGGAAGTAGAAAGTAGAAGCAGGAAGATACAGTGGCTTCATCCTGCTGTGCCACTAATAAGCCACATGACCAGGGAAGTTACTTCACATGACAGCCTTCAATGCAGCAAAATGGGGATAATCCCACCTACCTCACAGGGTAACCATGAAGATGGGAGAATACAGAGAAATGAGGACAGTTCTCCCAGTGCCCTCCTGCGCTTCCTGCCCTCTACTGCAGGGGCTCCACTCTCTCTACTACAACCCCCTCCCATCCAAACACAAAACCCCCCATCAGGGTGGGGAATGCTCCCCTCTATACTTGGGCAAAACACATTTAAAACAACGTCGTCCAGACGTCAACTGAAATCATGCCCCGAGATACACTGGCCAAACAGAAATGGAAAGGAAGAACTACAGGTTAATATCACAAAGGATGGAGAAACAAAAATCATTGTATGGGCCATACAACTATTTAATTTTGATAAAAGGTAAAACCCCGAATGAAGAGACAACAGTCAAAAAAGTTTACCTGCCAAATAACATGAAGAGCCTGATCAAGGCCAAACATCACCCCTCGGTAGAATGTTTTCCCTGCTCCTGGGCCCACTCTGCCCAGCCTTCCTCCGTCCTGCAGGGCTGAGCACATCTGCACCGGAGCCTCCACGCGAAAGCCCGTGCAGGGCATCGGAGAGGACGTGGCTCTGAAGTCAGGCACACAGGGCTGCAACGGCTGAACACTGTTCCCCCAAAACCTGCATTCGCCAGAACTTTAGAATGTGATCTTATTTGGAAGATCCTTATTAGGGTCTTTACAGATATCATGAAACTAAGATGAGGTCATGCTGGATTAGGATGAGTCCCAAGTCCAATGACTGGTGTCCTTATAAAAAGAGGACGCACAGAGGGAAGAGGGTCAGGCAGAGATGGAGACAGACACTGGAGTGGCACAGCTAAGAGCCGAGGAACACTAAGGCTTGCCAGGAACCCCCAAAAGCTAGAAGAGGCAAGGAAGGATCCTTCCCTAAGGAGCCTTCAGAGGGAGCGCAGCCTTGGGGACACTTTACCTTCAGACTTCTAAACTCCAGAAACCTGGAAGAGTAGGTGTTCATTGTTGTAAGCCACCCAGTGTGTGGCAATGTGTCACAAAAGTCCTAGAAAAGTAATACAAAGGATGCAGGTCACTGCATCCTGGAACAAGTCACTTAAACATTCTGAGCCTCGGTTTCCTCATCTGTGAATAGGGAACCTAATAATAGGACTGAGTCATAGGGTTGTTAGGAGAAATAAGTAAAAGCATAGTGTGATGGTTAATTCTGTGTGCCGACTTGATTGGACACAGGGTGCCCAGATTAAACATTATGTCTGGGTGTGTGTGTGAGGGTGTTTCTGGGTGAGATTAGCATTCGTAAAGCAGATGGCCCTCTCCAGTGTCAGTCCGCATCATCCAATCCACTGAAGGGCTGAATCGAATAAAAGACAGAAAAGAGGAATTCCTCCCTTTCTTTCCTACCTCAGTGCTTGAGCTAGCATTTCTCATCTTCTGCCCTCAGACTTGCATTTATAGCATTGGCTCCTGTGCTTCCCAGGCCTTTGGATGGGGACTGAACCACACCGCTGGCTTTCCTAGGCCTCCAGCCAATTCCTCTAGTAAACCTCTCTCTTCATATATACATATATGTATATAATATACAATAAGTAATACTAATACAATTTTATTAATAATGCAATTATTATATGCAATAAGTAAGATTTTATAATATGTCTATTCATAAGTTAACATTTTCTATTACAGAAGAATTACTGTATTATATAATATTGTATATTACATATAATTATTATATAGTATATATTATACAGTACATTATATACAATAAGCAACAATATAAATATACTATATATTATTATATTATATATTATAATTATATTATAAATTATGTATGGCATGTTATACAATCAAATAGTATATATCTAGTTACATATGATATAAGATACTGTTACTACATATAAAATAATAACTGAATTTTATTAATTATTACATATCATATGTAGTATCATATGTAGTATTTCTATTGTTACTCATTGCTGTATCCCTCATTTATCCCTCCCCCGGGCACAACTCAAAAGTGAAAATGAGCAAATAGCCTGACTTTTTCTTAAGAATCAGAGAGAAGTTAGAAAAAAATGCCTAATTATCTTAGACTCAAAACACAAGCTCCACTCACAAATTAATTTTTCAAACTACAAAGAAACGATGGATTTTGAGTTTCTTTCCCCGTTGAGTAATTGAAATACTTTCCTTCAGGGGTGACCATGCAGGGCACAGAAGCAACAAGACAATGAATCACGATGAAGACCACAGGTGGGGCTGGGATGAGAAAGAATGCCCTTGTTGTGCCTAAAAGGGAGGAAACTCCCCTCGTCAGGACTGCTATCTACTTTCTTTCTTTACTGCTTTACTGAAGTATAACCAATATATGCACAGCTGCACGGGCAATGTATATGATTTGGCGAGACTGGACATGCGCATACACCAATGAAACCATCAGTGCAGTCCAGGTAATGAACACATCCGTCAGCTCCAGAAGTTTCCCAATGACCCTTGGTTTTAAGGGGCTCTCTTTGCAGGAGAGGTAAAGTAAATTTAATATGAGATCCACTCTCCTACCAAACTCTTACAGTGCATAATACAGTACTGTTAACTATGTGCACTTTGTTGCATAGCAAATTTCTAGAATTCAATCATCTTACATAATTGAAACTTTGTAGCCATTGAACAGCAAACATGTCTCCCCCATCCCCTGACAACCACTTTCTACTATCTGCTTCTGGTATCTGAGTCTGACTGTTTTAAATACCTCATATAAATGGAATCATGCAATATTTTTCTTTCTATGACTGGCTTATTTCACTTAATATGACATCCTTCAGGTTCTTCCATGTTGTCACAAATGGCAGGATTTCCTTCTTTTTAAGGCTGAATAATATTCCTCTGTGCGTACATACCACATTTTGCATATTCGTATGTTGACAGACATTTGGGTTGTTCCCATGGTTTGGCTACTATGAATATGCTGCAGTGAATGTGGGGGTGCACCTACCTCTTCCACATATTGACTTCAATTCTTTGGGATATGGATATATTCCCCAAACAGGATTGCTGGATTGCATGGTAGTTCTATATAGTTCTATATAATTTTGGGGGGAATAATTCCACATTGTTTTCCACAGCGACTACACCATTTTACATTCCCAGCTACAGTGTTACCAGCGTTCCAATTTCTCTACATCCTCACCAAGTTACCTTTGTTTTTTTTTTTTTATAACAGCCATCCTTACAGATGTAAGATCATATCTCATTTGATATGCATTTCTCTGATAATAAGTGAGTCTGAGTATTTTTCATATACCTGTTGGCCATCTGTATGTTTTCTTTGAAGAAATGTCCATTAAAGTCTTTGTCAGTATTTTTAATTGGGTTATTTAGGGTTATTTTGCTATTCCTTAAAGAAGAAAACTCTCTCCCCTCATTGGGACAGTTGTCTTTTTTCCTTCCCTTCTTTCTTCCTTCCTTTTTTCCTTTTTTTCTTTCTTTCTCTTTCTCTTTCTTTCTCTCTCTCTCTCTCTTTCTTTCTTTCTTTCTTTCTTTCTTTCTTTCTTTCTTTCTTTCTTTCTTTCTCCCTTTCCTTTCCTTTCCAGCTATATTGAAATATAACATATACATAAAACTGCACATATCTAATGTTTTGCTATTAGGTTGTAGGAGTTCCTTATATATGTTCAATATTAAACCCTTACCAAATATATGACTTGCAAATATTTTCTCCCATTCCACAGGTTGCTTCTTCATTCTTCTGATTGTTTCACTTGCAGTGCATAAGCTTTTTAGTATGGTATAGTGCCATTTGTCAATTTCTGCTTTTGTTGCTTATGCTTTTTAAAAGATTTTATTTATTTGCCCTGGCTGGTGTAGCTCAGTGGATTGAGTGCGGGCTGCGAACCAGGCATCGCAGGTTCGATTCCCAGTCAGGGCACATGCCTAGGTTGCAGGCCATGTCCCCCAGCAACCGCACACTGATGTTTCTCTCCCTCTCTCTCTCCCTCCCTTCCCTCTCTAAAAATAAATAAATAAAATCTTAAAATAAAAAAAAGATTTTATTTATTTATCTTTTATAGAGAAGTAAAGGGAAGGAGAAAGGGAGAGAAATATCAATGTGCAAGACAAACATCTATTGGGTTGCCTCTCACATGCCCCCAACCAGGGACCTGGCCCACAACCCAGGCATGTGCCCTGACCAGGAATCAAACCAGCAATGTTTCAGTTTGTGGGTTGATGCCCAACACACTGAGCCACAACAGTCAAGGCTGCTTGTGCTTTTGTTGTCATATCCAAGAAATCATTGCCAAGACCAATGTCAAAAAGACTTTCCCCTATATTTTCTTCTAGAAATTTTATAGTTTCAGACATTACATTTAAGTTTTAATCCATTTCAAGTTTATTTTCATATATGGTATAAAATAAGGGTTCAGGTTCTTTCTTTTGCATGTAGATATTCAGTTTTCCCAACACCATCTGTTGAAGAGACTGTCGCTTCCCCACCGTGTATTCTTAGCACCCTAAATGAGGATCAGTTGACTGTACATGTGAGAGTTTATTTCTGGACTCTCTATTCTGTTCTATTGGTCTATATGTCATACTGCATAGAGCAGTATGCAGGTACCATACTGCTTTAATTACCATAGTTTTGTAATATATTTTGAATCAAAAATTGTGATACCTTTAGCTTTCTACTTTCTAACAGCCTTTTCCAGTGTTTCTCAGATCACCAAAGAAATTTTAGGCAAACTGTGATGCAAACCCAGTCTCTTTACATCTGTGAGGTACCCAGCTTTGCACATTCGCTGGCTCTCAGAATACTCAGTCACTCTCCCACCCACGCATTCTACAGATTTACAAAATGTGAGCTGGTCACTGTTCTAAGTTGCTGGGGAGATGGTGTCAAACAGAACAGGTAGGCGTCCCTGCCTTCGTGATGTTTAAACTCTCCTGAGCAAGAGAGGCAAGAGACAAGTAAACATTATAATAACAAATGTTAAACATAAAGTACATGAAGTAATAAGTGCTACAATGAAAATGAAACAGTAAGAACATAGTGGGGAAGGTGACAGGACCTAATGGGTATGGACTCTAGGCAGGGTGGTCCATCCCACTTTCCTTTCTATCTCTAGGCAGTACAGCCCAAGTTTTCCTCAGGCTCCATGAGTTGGGGCAGAGCACTGGGTCCCAACTTACGGAAGAGAGCTTTGTAAGCTGGGTAACAATAGAGTAAGGCAGCCCAGGCCTGGAAATGAAAGGGTTCTATCATGTGACCCTGCAAAAGCAGCCCTGCTTCCTTCCTTCTCTTGGCCGCACCTTGACATGAAGTCACCACAGTAGGGCTGGCAGCATTGCATGTCCCCCTTCCTCAACAAGCAACAACTGGAAATGTTTTCTCCTCAGTGTCCTCCATAAAGCTGTTGCAGCCGGAGCCTACATGCCTGCCTGGCCCTGGGCTAAGTGTTCACACACATGGACCACAGTGGTCCTCAAATCACACCCCAACTCAGTGGGTCTCATGCCTGAGCAGCAGAGGTATCACCTGCAGGATTCAGCACACACAGGTCCATCACTGGGCCCAAACCCAGAGCCTCTGGTTCCAGGATCTGGGATGGGGTCCGAAAAGCTGCATTTCCAACAACTTGGCAAGTGATGTTGCTTTTGCAGATCTGGGGATCCCCACTCTGAGAACTCCTATTCTAAGGGAGGGATTATTACACCTACTTGACCAAGGGGGAAACTGAGGTGCTACAGACTAATCCATTGCCCTGGCAGCAGGAGGCAGACACATATCCATCACGTTGCTTCTACGTTCATCTTATAGGGTCTCTCAGGAATGAAACTACTCAGCCATCTGCTTGTTGACCTGATTCCTAAGACAGCACCCCATCACCTCCCCCAGCATGGAGGCCAAGAACAAAGAGCATGGGCTGTGATCTGCTCACCTCTGAGCCTCCAGGGCTCAGGCTGAATGAACCCTGGAACACTACTGCCTCAATAACCATGTCTTTTGCTTCAGGGAACTCTTGCCTTCACTTTGAAACGCAAATCAGAAGAAAGCCCTGAGCTTTCAGGTCTACAGGGTATCTGGAGCATCCAGTGGTCCCACACAAACCATAAGGGCTGGGAGCTGAAGCTGTTTCCAATCAAACCAAACTCTGCCAGGCGGCAACCTCTCATGTGTGCACCGACATGAAGTGCAATGCTCTTCACATGTGTCTTAGGAGGGCATGGTGGGACAATTAACCAGGCAGAAGTGGATCATTGGTAGAAGCAAAGCATGCCTGGAAATGAACAATGTGCTGGAGTCAGCTCTGCCAGAGCGGCCGTTAAATACTCAGAAACTTTGCACGAGGCTGTTGCCAAACACTGAAGCTTGAAATCGACCACAGCAGGAATATTTGCACCAAAAGCCCCAGCCCACCACCCAGGCCCTGTCCCCTGTGGCCCGTCTGAGAGCTTGCCTACCAGCACAGCGCCACTTGGCAGGAGCGTGAGGGTTCTACAGTGCGGCGCCTGCTGTGCTCAGAAGCCAGCTGCCCTCTGCGGGCGCATCTCTAAACAAATCTCTGAAATTGAAATGGAGGTCCACGGGGGCCTATGATTCATTCACTCACACACACACACACACACACACATGATCTCGTTAGCAAATTTCTCAGGAATGCCACGATTCTCCTTGACAATCGGCAACAATCAAACTCTTCATGGCTGATCAAAAGAATGCTTAGCCAAGGGCTCTTTATTCTGCTCGCTTCTTCTACTTCCCCAAAAGAAAAAGTGCAACTGAGCGCTAAGCTCCTAAGAAATTTTGCTCCCCAAGAACCATGAACGTAAAATTCCACTGCGCAGAGGAGAGAAACCAAGGGCCACAAACAGGTTTATCTTGTCGTCTACCTTCATTCAACTCTTTGCTGACTTTGCTAACAGAGCAAAGAGGGATAACATGAATAATTCAAGTCCCCAGACACCCCAAAAACCACATTTTAGCCAAACTTTCAACTACAGTCATAACCGGAGAGAAAATAATCCAGTCTACATTTCATTATCTTCCATTTCTCCTGCCTGTCTGAACCTACTGAGAATGGCATTGAGCAGTAAAACAAATGGCCCAAGAGGGAAAAGGAATAATCCACAAACTATATAAACAGCTCCTTTTATGAGCAAGAGTTGACAGTGTTTGAAATTGGAGCAAGGTCTCCAATAACATCGCAGAGGACTGGTATCTGGGAAGCGAGGCGGGTGATTATAAGAGGTTGTCTAGGCCCAAAGAGAACTTTATATTAAAAGTCACAACAGAACATGTAGCTTCTAACTCCAGGCAGTTTGTGTGACATTTTCATGGAATTAGATGTATATAAAATGGTTAAAAACAACAAAGCAGATGAAAAATAGTCTCATCGACCTTCACTGCTAATAACAGTAATGCTTGCCTTCAGTCCTGGGGTTCTAGCCAGGGGCAGCCTTGGTAGTAATAAAAATAACCATGCCCATCTTCCTTCTCTGATTGTGCTTTTCCATTTTCAAGGCTCTTCTCTGCTCACTGGTAGGGTGGGCAAGCAGCCATGATTATCTCCGTTTCACAGAAGGGGACAGGCAGGCACAGGCTTCAGATAATTTGCTGGGTGTCACAGGTGTGACAAGTGGAAGAAAGGGAATCGGTTCCAGGCTTCAGAGACCGTGTTCCTTCAGTCATGCAACACCGGCCCTCATCAGCCCTTATCACCACGCCCGCCTCACCAATCAGCACACCAGCATTAGGCTGCAAAGTCTCACACCAAAGCGTCACTTCGGTGGCACAAAGTGTACCCGCACCCAGGGAATCCTGCAGGCCTCTCTCCGAAACAAATGTCTAAGGCTTGCAGTGGAGACATGGGGGCGATAACTGAGGCCAGGCTTTTAACAGTACATTCTCCCCCTTCTACTCATGAAAATCTGCATGCCCTCTACACACAGAATGGAATAGCTAAAAAGATACCTGATGATACCAACTGCTGACAAGCATGTGGAGCATGTGAAACTCTGACACATTGTTGCTGAAAATGCAAACGCTCACCGTATAGCCCAGCAATCCCACTCTTAAGTTCTACCCCCCAAAATGAAAACATGTTAACACAGTACTGTATATGAGTGTTTAATAGAAGCTTTATTCATGATTGCCCCAAACTGGAAACAAGCCAAACCACCAGTCCATACAATGAAAAACTACTCAGCAATAAAAAAGAAAGAAGGTCTTAACACATGTAACCACAGGAATGAATCTCAGAAGCATTATACTGAGTGAAAAAAAGCCAGACCCAAAAGTATGCATGCTGTATGATTCCATTTCAATGACGTTCTGTAAAAGCAAAAACCATAGAGCAGGGAGCAGGTCAGTGGCTGCTTGAGAATGGGATTGGGGGATGAGTATGACAGGGTGCTTTGGGGTGACAGAATGGTTCTGGATCTTGACTCTGGGGACAGATACATGGCTGCATACTCTGTTAGAACTCATGGAACTGGACACCTGTGAATTTCAGTATATGTAATTAAGATCAATAAACCTCACCTAAAAGAAAAACCTGAATGAGGCCTAGAGGGCTTTTCTTTTCATTGTTGTTCAAGTACAGCTGTCTCCATTTTCTCTCCTCCACTCCCTCCTTGCCCCACCCATCTCCAACTCCCACCCTTGATCCTACCCCCCTTTGGCTTTGTCCATGTGTCCTTTATTCATGTTCCTTGACAACCCTTCCCCTATTTCTGCCCCCATTATCCCTTCCTACCTCCCCTCTGGTTACTGTCTGTTTGTTCTTAACTTCAATGTCTCTGGTTATATTTTGCTTGCTTGTTTGTTTTGTTGATTAGGTTTCAGTTAGAGGTGAGATCATATGGTATTTGTCCCTCACCACCTGGCTTATTTCACTTAGCATAATGCTCTCCAGATCCATCCACGCTGCCAAAGGATAAGAGCTCCTTCTTTCTGCTGAATAGAATTCCATTATCTGGCAATTCCACTGCTGGGATTATATTCTAAGAGGCCTGAAACACCAATTTGAAAGAACCTATGTACCCCAATGTTCACAGCAGCACAATTAACCATAGCCAAGTGTTGGAAGCAACCTAAGTGCCCTAAGTGTCCATCAGTAAATGAGCGGATCAAAAAACTAGGGCTGGAGTTTTTAAATTCATTCCCATAAGATCAGATTCTTAAAAAAAACTGCTTCTGGAGCTTTAATAAAGTCTGTTTCCTAAACATAAGGTGTCTGGGAGTGAAGTGGGTGAGTCTAGATGTAGGTGGACAAAGAGGATGTGGGGCCACTTGGACATGGGGTGGGGACCCCTTGGGAGCCCAGTGCCTCTCTGAGCACCAGCAACCTCCTATGGAGTACTGTGCCTGATGAGTTTGGTGGTGGGGGACATTTCTTACATACGACCTAGGAACAGGTATCTGTGACCAGGGCGTATGGTTTGTGCTAAAATGTGGAGTTTTTCAAAGGAAAAAAATGCATCAACCCTTAGGCACAAAATATTGAAAGGAAATGAACTGGCAGCAGATTATTATTCTCGGCTTCTCTAACACATTTGAATGAGTGAGTCTTTAAAAGCTTTTGTCAGCTTGCTTTAGAAATGAAATTTGATATTATTAAGACTATCCAGTATGACAATTATATACATGTAAGTGGAAGATGCATTTAAAGGGTCACGATGAGATGAAATCCCTGGAAAACGCCTTCCTGATCTTTTTTTTTTTTTTTGGTCTGACTAAATACAGTCAGATAAGATGAATACAGAACTAAGTCAGCATGCAGAATTTAAATTATTTGAATTATTTTTCTTTTCTTCTTTCCCCCCCCCTGCAGCTGAACTTCAGAATGCAGGAAGGGGAATAAACAGCTTAAACCAAAGCTAAGCTCCTCTGTTCCGTATCATTTTTTATCTATCTGCTCAGCAAACATCCACCACCTCAAACAAATTTGCTAAAAGAGGCAGAAGAGCATGGAGGTTCAGAGCCCAACTTATAAACTTAGAACTTCTGAGGCTGAGCGAGTGTATATCAAGTCCATTATATTATTCTCTCCACTTTATGTCTGGAAAATTCTGCAGTAAAAAATTAGAGACAGAAATGACTGGGGGTGGTACAGTGAGAAAGAAAGAACAGTGCAGGAGCCAGAGAGCCAGGTGCAGACCTCAGGTCCTTCACACTTGCTGTGTGCCCTTAGTGAGTTTCTTAACCTCTCTGTGCTCTTTGTACAATGGAGCTAATAACAGCACCTACTCACAATTTGTTGTGAGGATTAAATGAGTTTAAAGCACCTATATTAAATGTGCAGAGTAGTAGGGAGATACATTTATAAATACCTACTATGCATGAGTAGACACTCTACGAAGAGAAATATCATATATGCAAGCCTCGTATGTGCACACACACACATTTCCTGAAGCCTCTACATCGGTACAAAGCAGTTCGCAGAATATATGAAATCTCTGATCCTGTGCTGATACCCTGCGTTGTGTTCCTGTTGGGCTTGATAACAAATTTATCAAATGGGCTGAACTCTGTAGGATAGAAGGCAATGGCTTCATTTTTCTTCCGTCATTGCCCCAGCCACCCGGTGCCAATCTCTGTCCCTTGCCCGATGATAATCTCAAGCAGATCCCACAGCCTTCGAACAAAATATGTTAGGAATTGCAACCTGGCTCAGGATGTAAAAGGTACAGTATAGCACCGTGTGAACATTTCCATTCACGTCTGAATTCCAGCTTTGTCCCTCCCCTCAGCTTAGGCCCCACGTAAGGGTCATGAGCCTACAGTGGCAGGTGTGCCTCGGCCCATCCTCCAGGCTTCCTCCTCCCCCACCCCATCTCCTGGCTCCTCCAAGATGAAACAGGAGGAAGAATAAACTAGATAGAGCAAAGAAGCTAATGTCTGCTGTTTAAAGCCTTTGCTGGACCTCCTGGCGTGTGATGCAGAGTGGCTCTCCAGGCCCTGGTGGGAGGCCCCCTACCCTACAGGGCTCCCTGATACAGTAAAGAGCTCTCCAGCCCTCTCCAGAATCTGTTTCTGGGACTTTCATTGGACATGACTTTGGCAGTCCCAGTGTCCAGGCCCCCTCCACAGCAGACCCCTTTCCTACCTGCTCCTCCCCACCTCCATGGGTCCACAGGAAACTCGCACCTGCCTGCTATGCAGTGGGGCTGGGGGGACACCGCAGGCCTCTTTGCCTTCAGAATTCCCTCACGTCCATGTAGCCACACCCACCCCCCAGAATCCAGAGAACTTGTGTCAATTTCTTGCATATCCAGAGGCTCCCAAGAGCATTCTTATCAAACTCAGCTCCCTGGTGTGCAGACGGGCCTAGAGTTCAGCCAGCACCCAGCCAGGGAGGCAGGTGCCAGCCTCCTTTTCCAAAAGGCACCCCAACTCTATGTGTGGTCTGCTTGGATCTTCCCATTCAGCCTGGGGGAGTTACTCCTATTGGGAGAACAAAGGAAACACCCATCTCTTCTGTAAGTCTCTCCTCCATGAACTCACCTGATCCTGATAGAGGAAAAGTATCCTGGAACATGCAGTAGGTCCTCCCCTAAATAAGGAAAATCACCCTCTCCTGCTTTCAGCTTTGGGACAAAAACCAGAATTCCCAAGCAAAAGGAAAAACCTCCTTCAACATTCCATTCCTCATTTTTAAATAAAGGAACCTATTATATTGTCTGTCACTTTAAGGAATAAGCAGGATAAAGGGCTAAGAAAAAGCCAGAACACACAGGAGACAGAAAGCTTCAAAATCCATCAGCAAATGCACAGAAAGATATTTACTGAAACAGATACAAGAAATATTATCTCAAGGGAGAGCACATTATAGGCAAGTAGCCTTGAAAATTGCTTTCTGGTATTTCTGGCTGAATTTTCCTTCTTGATAAATTATTTCCAAGTCATTTTCAGCTATTAGGTTTATTTACACCCATTTCAAAACCTACATGACATCCTAAAGACACATGGCTTCCAGAAGGGGAGGAAACTAAAATATTATAACCAGGGAGATCAAGGCTAACAACTCAGCCCCCATCACCATTCCAGCAAGGTTCAGAGAGAGAAAGGTGTCCTAGCAACAGCTGATCTCCTGGTGCTGGCCTCCGCTACTAACCACGTGCACCCAAATCTCTACTTACAAACAGAGGAACCCAACAGACAAAAACCAGAGCCTACTACGTGGCCAACACCTTGCAGCCTAACAAATGAGGCAGGTAAATTAAGGACCTTGCCCCAGGATGCACAGTGTCTGCTAACAGAAAGTGTGGTGCTTTGGGAACAAGAAGATAGCGCAAAGCACGCCAGGGAAGCATTCCTAAAAGTTCTAAAAAAAAGCAAGCCAGGAGACAGAAGGATCTGTATCCTTCTCTTGATTAATGATACCATTAAAAATGACACCATTTTAAACCTGAGTTACCCTCAATGTTTCCTATTCTTTCATCCTCCACTACTGAATCCCCACCGTTTTTCCCTCTCAATTTGAGTCCCATGTCCTCTCCGCACCGAGGACACCATTTGATGACACGGCTTTGGGGGCCAGCAGAGCTGCTCTTCCACACAGGATTTCTCACCTTGTCCAGTTGACTTAAAATTCCTCAGTTGCCCTGTAGTAAGCTGAATAATGGCCCCCAAATGTGCCCATGTTCTAATCTCCAGAACCTAAAATTATTACTTTGTACTGGAAAAGGGTCATGCAGGTATAAATTAAGGATCCTGAGATGGAGACCATCCTGGATTATCTGGGTGAGCCCCATGTAAACAGAAGGGTCCTTATAAGAGCCATGTGGAGGACTGAAGTCAGAGAAGGCTGTGTGAGCACAAAAGTGATGCAGCTACAGCCGAGGAATACCAGCAGCCCCTCTAGGAGCTGGTAGAGGCATGGAGCAGGTGTGATTCTCCCTCCAAAAGAAACAGCCTGCCAACACCTTGATCTCAGTCCTGCAAGACTCACTTCAGACATCTGACCTGGATACTTGTAAGAGAATAAAGCTGTATTGTTTTAAGCCACTAGGTTTGTAGTAATTTGTTACAGAGGCAATATGAAGCTAGTAGTGGCCTCACTCCTTAGGAGATAAATACCAATCTCCCAGCAGACAGAGGTGACACCAACCTATCTCCCGCCTCAGCTCCCACCCACTGACCTCATGCTTCAGCCACCTTTGACCCCTTAAGTCTCCCCCAAAGAGGACAGATTGCTTCCAGCCACTGGTCCTTTGCACACACTGCTCTCTGAGATGAGAGTGCCCTGTGCCCTTTGCTCTGCCAGGGAAGTCTCACTAGCCACAGCCCAGCATGATGCCACCACCTCCGCTGAGCCTTCTTTCTCCCCCCTGTGCAAAGTCAGCCACTCCACATTCTATGGCCACATGGTATTCACCACAAAGATGTTCTTCAGAACTTAGTACATTTTCATAGTAATTTTATTAATGTGTCTGCTTGCCATCAACACCTCTAGGTAAGAACAGAGAGGAACCCTAACAGCCCCCAGAGAGTGACTACCAGAATAGCTGAACATGAGACCTTATCTCCACATGTGGTATCAAGGGTAGGACTTCAACATACAGATTTTCAGAGACACGATTTAGCCCATAACAGTCCCCAAGAATTAAAATCATGCTATATGAACACCTGCAATTTGCTGGCCAATGAGAAGTGACATGTATTTTCATAAGGGACGGTTAATCCTCACATTCTTCTTCTTTACCACCATCATCATCATCGTGCACAAGAGGGGACCTACCAAAAATGAAATTTGCTTATAAAAGATTGTATATTTATCCTTACATGTTTAAACTTCAGTCACCTTCAGAGAACTCTGCATTTGATGCAATACACCTATCGAGATGTTTTTCCCACTGCTCAAAACAGTTTTTGAACTTGTTGATTTTGATGCCTTTAGTGCTTCTGCTGTTTTTTGTTTCACTTCCTTTACATTGGCAAAACCAATGTTTCCCTTTGAGGAATTTTTTCACCCAGGAAAAGAAATAAAAAGTTGCTCAGGGCAAGATTGGGTGAATAGGGAGGGTGGGGCATGGGAGTCATGCCATTTTTGGTCAAAAACTGCTGAACACTTAGTGTGGTGTGGGCAGGTGCACTCGTAAACCACCCATCATAAAATGAGCAAATGCATTGACAGAATCTTAAAAAAAAAATTCACTGAGGCAGAATGCAACCTCTCACAATAACACCCGCTGGTACACTGATGCAGATGGGTTCCTAGAACACTCACCTAACAGGGGAAGCCTGTACTACAAGGGGCCTGCCCTCCAGAAGATGATTCTGGGTTTTTTTGGTCCCCCCTTGTGTAAATGGCAGAGCTTCCCAGCTGTGAGCTGGAGTTTCAGGGGTACCCAAGATATCGATCCCTTTGGTGCTCATGGTGCCTGGAACAAGGGCCTAGGCTCATTGTCTCCATCCCCTGCAGCTGTCACACTTTTACTCCAGTATGCTGTACAAGCGCCATTATTTTCATGGACGTGGCGATGTGGAGAAGGTGAGCCACCACCTACCGTCACTGAGGGGGGTAAACAAAGTACACATGCAGAACACCTGGCACACAGCCACACATACACAGGAGAATAGCCATCTTGTGTTTATTATGGTTGTCACCATCATACACATCATCAGCATCATTGTCATCATCAACACTGTCATCATCATTGTCATCTCTGTGGTCGTCATCATCGTCATTATCATTGTTTTCATCATTGCCACCAGCATCATTATCACTGTTGTCATCATGGCTAACAGCACCAGAGTGAGCTCTTTACCAGGTGCCATATAAAGGACCACACATGTAAAACCGACCTTGTGGGGGCTCCATACAGAGGCGCCAAAAAGTCAAATAACTTATTCAAGGTACTCAGGCGGCAGGTGGGGTAACTAAGCTGCTTCAGTCAATGCCTTTAAGGTCCAAAATGGAACAGGAATCCAGAGGTCCTACCAGAGAGACTCCAGAAGGTATTTTAAGCCGCAATTCACAGGTTTGACTACATGTGGGAACTGCCCTGGGAGCTTTCAAACCTTCCAGCGCCCAGTCCCACCAAAGGTTTCTGATCTAACTAGTCTGTATACAACCAGAGCATTTGGATTTTTCAAACCTCCCCAGATAATTCCAAAGTGCAGATAAGGCACAGAGCCCTGCTCCAAAGCCAGCTGCCCACTCAGGAAAGATGTATTTGATAATCAATAAGATACAGTCTTGCCCTGGTCGAGGGGCTCAGTTGGTTGGAACATCCTGTATACCAAAATGTAGGTTTGATTCCTAGTCAGGTCAGGGCACATACCTAGGTTGTAGGTTCAATCCTCAGTGGGTTACAATCCTTCTGGAATCAAACCCGTTTAAGAGATACAAAAGAAAACAATCCAAATTGCACCCCAAGGAGTAAAAATCCTGGGCAATAATGAGGTATGGCACAACAGGGGAGGCATAGAGCAACTTCTAGGAAACTGGGTCCCATAAAAGCAAAAGCCTTGGCTAAAAATATGTTCCCTGATTTCCCTTGGCAAATGGATCCCACACACTGAAACAATGAAGGAAAGGCTGGATGTCAGTCAGCCATCCTCTCAGCTTCTGATGTCTTCACAGAGCCACCCCTCCAGGGAGCCGGGGAGAACGGCAGAATTACAGAAGTGTCGGGAGCTTTTCAGAACCCCAAATTGGAAGAAACGCTGCAGATCATTTGCTGGGACCTCCTACTCAGAGGAGGGGACTCCTTGACAGCACTCCTCTGTTTCTGCCTTTCTTCCAGGGACCCTTAGTCTTTCTAAACACCCTGTCACAATCCTACGCAGCACCCATGTTTAGGGGGAGACCTGCCTTAATGCCACCTCCATCTAGGGCCCCCGATGTCACAGGGGATAAGATATCCTTCTTCTACATGAAATTCCCACAAATATCCAATGACAGGCCCCCCTGGCATCTCCACTACTCCCTTAATTTTTTTTCAGGAACAAGACAAAAGACAGCAGGTCTGCATCCTCTGTATGCACTTTAATTCGTTAAATCCCTTCTCACATGTGACACTATCTGCTAAGCACATCCTCTATTTGAGATCTGACCCAGGAGACAGGGACCATTATCTACTTTCATCTGGAGGCTGCTATCTCAGTCTGTTCACACTGAAATAACAGAATATTATAACAGAATATCATAAACTGGGCAGTTTAAACAGCAAACATTTGTTTCTCGCCATTCTGGAGGCTGAGAAGTCCAAGATCAAGGCACTGGCAGATTCGGTGTGTTGTGAGGGCCCACTCCCTGGTTTATGGATGATCATCTTCTTTCTGTGTTATCCCGTGGTAGAAGGGACAGGGGGCAATCTGAGGCTCTTTGATTTTAAAAGCGCACTAATACCATTCATGCAGGCTCCACCCTCATGACCTAATCACCTCCCAAAGGCCCCGTCTCCTACCATTACACCGGGGACTCGCTTTCGGCATATGAATTTGGAGGGGACACAAGAGTGACCTCTCATATGCTTTAACAATACTTTATTAGGCCATGATATATAGAACTTGCAAAGAGATTTAAAGCCATCCCCCCACCTTCAAGTGGCATATAATTTACTTGAAAAACCATTCATGCATAAAACAGAAAATGCAATCCTTTGTTCACACCTGGCTGAAACAACTCCTCCTGCTTCTTCTCACACTCTAGCTCCCTCTTCTGCTCAGAGGCCTGCATCTTTGATCCCTGCCTTTGACACTTTGGGTATGGAATCTCCTAGACACTCAGACTGAGTCACTCCTCCAGAAGGTGGGAGCTCCCAGCTCCAGCCCTAGCCACAGATTCATCCTGGGTCCCCCCCCCCACTCTCACTGACCCTCCTTGTGGGAACTGCATGTCAGGCTCGGTGTCTAAGGTGAGTGTGACATCACATGGCACAGCCAGGATGGCTAAGGCTCATTCTCCATGACATATACTGTAAGCAGGCATCCATCTCAAGAATCACACTATGTCCCACCCCACAGCCTTTCAAGCCCTTATCCTTTCTGCTTCAGCTATTTTCCCCAGGCCTCCTGTTTTCAACTTGGAAAACTCCTGTGAGTGCATCAGTACCCAGCATAAATAACATCTTCTCTGTGGAAGTTTTCCTAAGCTTTCAAAGTCTATGGGAATGCCTTTCTCCAGGCTCCTGTGGCACATTCCTGAGTCCTCTCTATAGCACTTACTATATGATTCTGTAATCTTCCCATACACGCATCTATCAGAAGATTGAGAACCTTTTGGGGGCAGATCCATGCCTCATTTATCCCTGCATCCTCAGAGTGCAGCACAGGGCTTGAAATACAAAAGTGCTGTACACATATTTGTTGAATAGAATTGACTTGTAAGCTAGCATTATCAAGCCTTCATGAAAGACACCATACTTGAGCTAAGCCTTGTTAGGCTAATGTGAAACCATGGGAGAGTTTGTGAAGCGTGATATGTTCACTCTTGGTCATGAATCAGCATTGCACTGTGGGAATTCTGAGCACAGTGAATGGCTTCGGATCAGGGGAAAGCAAGTGCTTCTTGTTGACACAGGTAATGGGGAGTCACTCTCCTGGTTCTTGGAAGGCTGGCCACTGTGTTCTGTATCTAGGAAGAAGCACCAGGGGCAGCAGCTTTTCCCCAAGGAGGGACTTTTGGAGTCTGAGTTCATGTAAATTCAAGGGCAGCCCTGAGTCCAGAGGAGTTCCCATGATGAATCCCATCTGCGTTCCTAGGTATCAACAATGGTGGGACACCAGGGAAAGGGCGGAGCAAAGAGACCATCTGGGTTTATGTGTAAAAAGGCCATCATAGAGGTCCAACAGAGCTGGGCCACAGTGTCACACTGGTCTTCCAGGAGTCAGACAGCCTGTGCATGCCCAGGATGTCACAAGAGAGAGTGATTCATGGAACCCATCAGCACATGGAGCTTACCCGCTACCAACATAATGCATCCTTTTGTCAAATTCCAAGTAGCTCTAGAACCCACAGTGGAACCCACCCAGGATAAACTGAGGCCTCTAACACATCCCTTCTGCAGACCCATGTCTTACCTCCCCACCGTGGACTGGAAGCAACCAGGGGTGTTTTCCAAGTGCCTTGAAGGGAGCACTGACCAAACACAGTTATCTTCCTGAAGCCCACATCCATACTACCCTGAGTCCATTAACATTAGAAGGAAAGTATAGTGCAGAAGCCTTGCAAAAACCGATCAAATCCACAGCTTTTACATGGTAAATTATACTGACAAGTCATTTCTATTTTCACATCTGCTTTTTCTCCCTTTGATAAATGGGCAGTGGAAGTAGTGGCTGTGCTGGGAAAATACCCTCGCCTTTGGAGAAGAAAAATTCATTAGCTAATCCACCTACTTGGAAAATTCATTCCGAGGCTGAACTTTGGAGAGGTTTTATAATGGATGCCCTGACTAATGGGAAGCATGAATCTGTTCCAGATGGTTAATTACTTTTTATCATTCCTTTTAATAATAGTTAAGAATAATACGACAACTGGTGTGAAAAATGAGAATGCAGAAGGAATTAAATTAAAGTATCTTGCACCCATTTCCCCCAAAAAAAGAACATGAAGTTGTGCAGAAAGCCTTTAAAATACCAGATTTGGAACTAGCAGAGGTTACAAATCATGAGCAAGATAAAAGGGATTAAGTTCTGTGTTAGTCAAATAACGTCCCAGAAGTGGTCAAGCTCAAGGTGCAACAGAAGAAGCTGCAGAAGAAGTCCCGCAGGTCAAGGGTCAGGGAGCACTTTCAGACAAACCCCTCCTCCCCTGCTCAAAGGGCTTCCCTAGCCCCACATTGCAAATCTTCAGCCCTCAGCACAGGGCCGGGGATGACAGGACTCCTGCCAAACATGCTGGATTCATCACCCACCTTGCTTACTTCTCAGGTTAACCCCTGATAATACTGAGTGAGATACAGTGAGACATAGCAAGTCTCCCAGCCATGCCTTTACTCACGCCGCTCCTTCAGTTGGAACGCCTTCCCCAGGCTAATTCACTTGAAAACGTCAACCTTCAAATTTCACTTGAAGAGCTACTGTCCCTGTGAGCCCATCCTCACGCAGTCTGCAAGAAAAGAACTCTCCCCTGAGCCCACAAGAGTTCACCTCGCAGACTGGAATTGCCTACGTGCATTTGTACGTCTGTAAACTGTAAACATCTTCAGGGCAGACTAACAGACTTTTCCTCTTGTCATCCCCAGCCTTAGCCTGATCCTTAGCACATGACTGATTAGTAAGTATTTTGTTTAATGGGTGTGTGGCATGGACAGGAATCCGTTGACAAAATGTTCCAACTTGAACATTCTGTGATTCAAGATCCATCCCACTCACTGACACTGCCTCTCACAGCTGATGCTGGCAGTGAATGAAACCCTCTCTTGGCAGAAAGCCACTGATAGATTAATACATGTTCTCTTGGGGAAGCTCTGGTTTTAAACAGACTGAATCCATCCCTCAGATGGGCAACAGGATGTGATTCTGTGAAAGCAGCATTGGCCCAGTCTCATTTCCTGTTGCCAGCTTGCTGGGTGACTTGGAGCAAGTAATAACTCCCCTGGGCTTCAGTGTCATGCTTGACATGCTCAAAAGTGAGTGTATGCACACCAGGGAGAGCCAGAACCACCCACAGGGCTATGGGAAGAGCATGCAGGGTCACAGTCCCATCTCCAGAGCCTTGGGCCCAGCTGCAACTCAAAATCAGAATTGTGGGGTTATAGAAAGGTATATGTTACTTTTACATATATGACCTAATAACCTCCAGTGAGCCTGGGACAGCATCCCAAATAAACATGTGAATATTCCTACTATATACATAGTAAACATACCCATACTAAATGGGATACATACCATAAATAGCCTTCTTTTCAGTTAGGGTTAGGTTTCCTCACTTTTAAAAAAATGTTATTAAAAATTTTATTTTTCAGAGCAGTTTTAGGTTCACAGCAAAATTGAGAGAGAGGCACAGACAGTTCCCACATATGCCCTGCCTCCACACACACATGGCCTCCCCACTAATATCTTTCCCCACGTGTGTTACAATCAGTGAACAAAACAGGAGCTATGCAGCAGGCTGGCCAAGTTCAGAGACTGGGAGTAACCCCACAGGATGGTCATACATTCCAAACTGGGCAGGTTGTGAGGGGTGGTCATGTCTACAGCTTCCTAAGCAAAGGTCAATCTTTACCTTCAGTGAGCTCTGTCCATTGTTCTTATGCAGCAAGATAACATACCTTTGAAATGTCAGAGTAATTTTCTTTTCCAGACCCCTGAAGGCAGGACCGAGTACAACTCCAACACATCCCACTATTATCTTTTTACCAGCATGCCATTTCTATTTGGTTTAAATGTTACATGTTAATGATCTTACACCCAGCACTGTACCCACCGATGTAAAAGAGGTATCTCTCCATTTTTTTACTCCTTATCCAGTCCTAGAGATCTCCCCTTTTTACTATCTCCTGCCTTTTTAATTCACTATCAATGGATTGCATATAACCTTCCTTATGTTTTCTCCTTTAATTCCAAATGTATAAAAAGAAATACAGAACTGCCATTCCCCAGAACACTTTCTGCAATTTTTGGAATCATGTTCTCAGGCCTGGTCCCCAGCTTCAGCTCAAATAAACTCTAAAAAAGTTTTCTTTGGTTTGGACTTCCTTTCATCAACAAATCAGTGAACCTATACTGAGCATCATTGTCATCCAAAGTCCATTGTTCACATTGGGTCCATTAGGGTTCACTCTTGGTGTTGTGAATGCCCTGGGTTTGGAAATCACCTTCACTGGCATTTCAGAACTGCAGGGAAAAGATTAAAAGCCTCTATTACAAATTCTGTTACAGTGATGCATATCGATCTGAAAACAAGACAAAGATATTGGGTCTAGCCATATGCAAGTCATGCACTGACAGTGGCACCCCTCCGGGTGGGCCTTCACGTGTCATAAGAAGATGTGGTGCCCCAGTGAGTCCAGCACCTCCGCAGCCCAGAGGCGGCACCAGAACACCTTCCCCCTCCTAGGACTTGAGCCCAGCCCACCACAGACACACAGTGCACATGTGCCTGCCCACACAGCAACCACACTGATTCTGGGACATGGGTTTAACAAAACTAGCTCCCGTGAACCATCAGATACATCGATGTTTACAGAGAACATATGCATTGAGGAAGATGGTAGTAAGACCAACAATCAAACACAGCAAAGCTGACACTCTTCCTCCCGACGAGAGCTTGTCTTTAAACACTGTACAAGGTGAAAACAGTGACAATTTGATACAGATCCAGTAAGAAAAAAATGGAATTTACAAGAACAGTACCATGGGTGCCAATGCACTATCGCAGACCGTGACCGTCACCTAGGAACACATCGTGCCCTGAGCTGTTGGCTCAGCGTAAGAGAGACCATCATACCTCAGATGACATTTTTCAATGAACTAAAACTGAAGATAAATCTCTACCATGTTTTCAGTGATATTTAACATCATATTAGAGACAATTCAAGTGCCTTCCAAATTGTTCCCAAACTAAATGATACACATTTTGATTGTCTTTTAAGGTTTCTCAACAGGGAAAGGTAAGGAGGCAACCTGGAAAGATGCTTGTGCTCAGACAACAGGAAAAGTGAGTCAGATGTGCTGAACAATTGGCCACACACTAAATGCTTTTCTTTGCAGCAAAAACCCTTGGAAAACATATTGAAAATGGTGACCATTTGAAGAGAGAACACACAGAGGGATGTGTGAGCGTGGAGGTCGGCTGTGCCTCGAGGTGAGAGTTTCTCAGCAGGTCTCAGTGTGTGGTACTTGCTAGAGCCTGTCTCTGTCATGACTGGGGTAAAGTGCTATTTCCTATGGGTCAATTAACAAAAGATATGCAGTAATTTCATATTCTGAATTAAAGAACTTCTTCAATGAGAACCTTGTTCCAGTGTAACTTCTGATGGAATGGCTGTTCTCCCTGCGTAAAAGCAGGGTGTAGGGGGAGCAGGCGTACAGAGACATCATCAGCACAGTGAAATCCATTCACTCCATCATCCCTGACAGGTGACGGCAACAAAGGGCCCCAAAGGCTTCCGGATATCAGTTGTAAGAACATAAGATACTTAAAATGTACTTAACTTCACCAAACTTCTTTAATGAGAAGGGCAGTGATCTAAATCTTCTAGAATACCCAGAATTTTGCTGGTTATCTTATGTCAAAGAACTTGAGAAGAGTTGTAAATTTAAAAATAAATTACAGTAATCACCCATCATCTACAGGCAATACATACCAAAACCCCCAGTGGATGCCTGAAATCTCAGATAGTAATGAACCCCACATGTAGTATGTTTTCCTATGCATACATACCTATGGTAAAGTTTAATTTATAAATTAGTAAGAGACTAACAACCATAAGTAATAATAAAATAGAACACTTATAACAACACACTGTAATGAAAATTAGGTGAATGGCCTTGGGGCCATAGCTAAGTAAAATAAGAGCTGAACATAAGCCCTGTGATATTTTGACACCCGATCTGATAAGCAAGATGGCTAGGTAACTAGTTGGAGGGGAGAGAGAATACAGCATGGATATCCTGGAGAAAGGGGTGACTCACACCCTGGGTAAGACAGAGCAGGACAGAGCAAGGTTTCATCATGCTACTCAGAATTTAAGATTTATGAATGGCTTATTTTTGGAATTTCCTATTTAAATTGTGATTCACCAGGGGTAACTGAAACCACAGGATTCAAAACCAAAGATAAGTGTGACTGCAGACTACTGTACTTAACATACTTAATTTGTCTCTCAAGGTAAATATGACATTTTAACCATGAATTAAAAAGCAATGCTTTCCAAAAACAAAACAAAACAAACTTGTACTACTGGAGAGACATTTTGAAAATGGATGTTTGGAAACATTTCCATGATTATTTGTGGTTAAAACACTGTAATTTTTTTTTTTAATCCTCACCTGAGGGCATTTTTTTCAGTCCTTTTTGAGAGAGAGGAAGGGAGGCGGAGAGAGAGAGAGAGAAACATCAATATGGGAGAGAAACATCGATAGATCTGTTGTCTACTCATAAGTGCCTCGACTGCAGATCGAACCCGCAACCCAGGCATGTGCCCTGATCAGGAATCGAACCCTCAACATTTTGGTCTATAGGATGATGTTCCAACCAACTGAGCTATACCAGCAAGGGCGAAAATGCTGTAATTTGATTTATAAAAGCTCATTATCTGCCCACTTCAAAGACTTGGAAATGGATTTTTCTAGTCTTTTTTTTTTTCCAAGAAAATTTTTTAAAAACTTACTCTGGGGCAGCTCTAAGCCTGGCACCCACCCCCTGCCCTGCGCAGACTTGTTCTGCAGTCCAGGGTAAGTGGTTCTTCTTCTGTGGGGAAAGGACACTAACCCGTCTAAAATATGTGGGCTCAGAGGGCAGGCCTTTCGACCTCACACTCAGTTCAAGAGCCCTCTCTGCAGAGCCCTTTAGAAGGGAATACCAGTCTCTGCGTGAGCACACCTCACAGGGCAGCCTCTCCATGGGTGCAGAGCTCTCGTGGTTGCCAGGTGCCCCAATGACAGCCTCCCTGTATTTCAATTCAGTTTGACTCAACAGACAAAATCAGTGCACCCGGTGGGGCTCTGAGAAGATAAAACACTGTCCCTGCTTTCGGTATTCAGGGATGATGGGGGAACTTAGACTCTCTGACACAGGGCAGAATGTGACTTCGAGTTTAGCAGAAAGGTCAATGGCGTGGGAACGTGACAGAAAGAGACCATTACTGTGGGTACAGAGGAAATCAGGGAAGCTTCATGGAGGAAG
Organism: Tonatia bakeri; assembly: GCA_004024845.1. Classification (NCBI taxonomy): domain Eukaryota; kingdom Metazoa; phylum Chordata; class Mammalia; order Chiroptera; family Phyllostomidae; genus Tonatia; species Tonatia bakeri. Next base: position 195,417 of record PVIA01001255.1, read on the forward strand.
AGGGTATTTGAATTGGGCTTTGAAGACTTCAGCAGATGTGCTGACTGTCCTTGGATGTCTCTCACACTCATCCCTCCTCACCAGGCTCACTGCTCTGCTCTGGTTCCAGCCTCAGCGGAACTTTACCTGTGCTAGTTCTCTGGGGAATTTTCTAGTCTTTTAAACATCTTCCAAATGAAGAATTTCAGTGGGTTTCAAATCCATGTGTTAAAAATATAAAAATGCAGCACCTTTCCAGTTAGTTTGCAAAAACAAGTGGATGACATCATGAGAAATGGAAATTCACTAGCTGAATTTCAACAAAAACCTTTGCATAATACACGGATAGAGCTGGAAAACGAATATCATAACTTAGTAAGCGCCACCATCTGTGAACTTCTTCCCCTCGGGTCTACATATCTTCAAGAGGTATGTTTTCAGCTACTGAAACCAAAAATAAGTGAATTAAAACCAGACATTTGAGTTACTGTATCACAAAAAACTAAATCAAAATTTTAAAAATAATAAAATATACCCACTAATGCTGTCTTCATTGATAATATCACTAGTAATGATATTTTAATGAGAACCAAAAGGTTTCTTATCTATTAAATAAAACATTATAAAACTATTTATAAACATTGCTTATTTCACCTCAACTCATGTTTTTGCATATAACCCATCAGCACTATGATGTACACATATAATTTAACAATAAACAAATGTACAGTTATTGGGTATGTGTGCTCAAAAATTTTTACCAATAGGTATATGCAATTAAAAAAAAATGAAATCACAATCTGTTAAATGGGGAGACCACTTACATGACTCACCAGTTAATGAGAAAAAAAATAAACATGAAAATGCTTTCAAAGAAGAGCATAGTGCCAAAGGGAGGCAAAGCATTATAAATAAGGGGAGGGGTCTAAGCTAGAATGAACTGTTAGTATTTCTGACCCCACTGGTCAAAAACCTGTGCCACTTTGGCCTCATCCAGGCTGAGGGTATCCAGTGTTCATTCTAACATGGCTTCACTGAGCCAAGGCAATAGCTTAAACACCATTACAGGAGGCATGTTTAACCCACGTAAGAGGAAATCTGTAAGGAATGCTATTTAAAGAGGGAACTTAAGAGCTCATTAAAATAGGACACATGCCTGGAAATCCTGCATGTAAGTTTTACTCACCATATGCAATAACCTCGAGGTACTGGTTCTACTTTTGTTTTTTTTTTTTCCTTCCTACTTTATTATACAAACTTTATAATGATGCTGGTGATTAGCAGCTACTGTTTCTGAATTCCTACCTAATGCCAGGCCCAAAGGGAGCATAAATTACCTCTACTTCTCACAACGCATTTAGAAAATGCCAGGGAAGCAGAGCTGAAGGAGACTGAATGGGGAAGTAGTTACAGGTGTCACTTTGAAGTCAAATGCACAGGTTTGGAAGCCCAATTCTGCTCCAAGTGACTGACATATGACAAGTTGTCCAGCTCTCTTGCCCATCTGTAAGTACCTACCCCGTGGGGGACAGAGAGGACCAAATCAGCCATCTGATGTGAGAGAGGCTAAGAACAGAGGCTGTGGGGGAAGATGAGCCAATAATGTTATGAAGTACTGTTATACCCATTTTATAGATAACAAAACTGAAGTAATTCAGTGACAAAACTGGGACTTGATTCTCAGCAGCATTACAACAATAATGAAGATATCTAAAAAAGGAAACTAGTAATTCCTACTTTTATACATGAACCTATCACACATTCTGCATGTTCCTTCCTGGTCCTATTCATATGTACATACCTCTATTTCATATATAAATCATAGCATGAACAACATCTTACATTATGCTTATTTTCACTTATGTCATAAAAGGTTATTTCCAGTAGATTTATGTTTCTCTGTGGTATTCATAATTATAATCTTAACGAATGGAGAATACACTATGATTCGATATACCATAATTTAAATGACCATTCCATTCCCACTGGTCTTTTCAGTTGCTTCCAAATTCTCAGCATTAAAAGCAATGAGGCAATCAGCATTTCCATGCATGTGGCACTTTCCTCCTTTCAGATTGATTGCCCTAAGATAAATTCCCAGAAGGGAGATTACTGGTTCAGAAGACATGAAATATTTTTTATGGCTGCTGATATGTACTTCCAAATGTCTTTCCAAAAGTGTGACTCTGAATTTACAAGGCTACCAGGTAGCCGTGAGTCTGTGGGTCTAGGCAAAAGCTTGACCATATTGGGTGGCAAGTATTTGCTGGCGAAAATTCTGCTCTCTGCAGACTTCGCAGTCCATGCTGGCCTTCTCCTGTTGGTTTCTCTTGCTTTCACTGAGTCTTGTACTTTTTTGTCTTTCAAATTTTCCATCCCCAGAAAGCTAATTTGAAATATTAATTTACACACAGACCTCCCTTTCGTTATCTGTAGCCTTTGCCCATCAGAAAACCAGGTAGCCTAATTCCCAAGCAGTTCAGTCCCCAGTATCTACAGAATAGTTCACCATCAGAGACTCCTACTGAGAAGTGGCCCTTGTGTGTCTGGGGTGCCTGCAGAGCCCCCACACATTCGTGGCAGTGTGATGTTTCCCCAGCTGCACTGGGCCTGGTGCTATGTGCTCTGCTGCCTGTCTCCTCCTTTCCAAGCAGTCTGAGAATAATGGGATGTGCCCACAGAGTCACCACTGATGTGGCCTCCTTCAGACCTGCACCCTCCTTTATGCCCTTGGTGGCAAACACTGCAAATTAAAAATGGCACAACAGTCTGTCTCACAAAACCAAGATGGCTTTTAAAAGTCTGTCTTTCAGTGCCCATTCTTAGCATAGCCCCCATCGAATCCTCCACTTATTTACTTACTGTACAATGTGTGTTCAGTTGGAAAAACCCACAGACTTTGGTCACATTATTTGTAGGCTAGGACAAAATTTCCACACAGTAGGTGGATGGAAGACAAGGGTGACTGGGTGCCCAAGAATTAGAATGCAATGGTTGAATGGTCTATTGTTTGTGAGTCAATAAACAACACAAATACCATGAGGCGTTTGGGAGTGTCCAGGGTAGGGCTATGCGGCACAGATTAATGGCTTTATCTAAGAAATACTCATTTCTGATTGGGGGTCCTTCCCAAAAAATAGATGATTTGGTTGTTTTCTAATCCAAGTTTTAACAACAGTAGAGATCCCAGTCTCTGTTTTCATACTGAGATTTTGTTACCATGAAGTCTCAAGTAATCTCTCTTTTATTCCTCATCACAAGCCTAACAGGTTGGCACTTCTATTATCCCCATTCTACAGAGGGAAACAAAGAGGCTGAATAACTTGCCCAAGGTCACACGGCTGATAAAGAGCAGAGTTAAGGCTCAAACTTAGATCTGTGTGACTCCAAAATCTTAGCTCCTCAACACCACGCTCGTTGTCTCTCTTAATGGAATGAACAAGCAACAAAACCAAATACTGTGGTGCTGCAACTCTAAAGGCGAGGAACTATTAACAGTTCCTTGGTGTTCATTCAATGACAATGACAAGCTTTCCCCTGGATGATGGCAGACACATGGTGAGGCTGAACAAGAGGGAGAAAAGAAGGCTGTGCTGAACTAGAAGAGTTCAGAGTGTGGCTGAACTGCCGGGGGGAAATCTGCACTGAGCAGGGGTGGGAGTGGAGCGATGGGGGTTAGACCTCAGAGCAGTTTGGGGACAGGGTGACAGGGAACTCAAGGAGGAGACTGGATTGAAGACCAAAGGTGGGCAGCCAGAAAACACACAGGCCCATCCTAATGAGATGGAGATAGCATCTCCCGGAGTCAGAAACAAAGAGGGGGTGGCTTCTTCTACACCTGGAATAAACCTAGGCCAGGCCTTCCACATCTCCCTGTACCTCCCTCAGCTTAACAGGAAATTGCTCTAATAAGCCAGTGACTCCTGCAGTCTCCTTTCTCTGCCAGCATAGAGCCCAAGGTTGACCCTCCAAACTGTTCTCTCACTTTCGTTTCAACTCTCAAGTACCCCGTTCCCCCAGAATACCACTCAGCCCAACAGCACCCTGGATCAAGGCTAAAATCCACCCCCTCTGGGCCTACATCACTGTGGTCTAGCATTTCCAGAATCAATCACAGCAGCATGTGGAATGCCGCTACAATTCATTTTGGAAGTTCTAGCTCCTCAGCTGGGCAACTTGGTCAACACTTATGCGGGTCTTTTTTTTTTTTTTTTATTGAATTCATTGGGCTAAAATTGGTTCACAAAGCCATACAGGTTTCAGGTGTACAACTCAACAAAGCATTCCATGCCCATCAGACCGCTGGCATCAGCAGATGCCCTTGCCACCTACCTCACTGATTCCACCAAGCTTATCTCCCTCCCTCAGCTTCTGGATGTCCGCCTAATACCAGATCACTTTCAGCACATCTCTCCCTCCCTTCTTCTGGTCTAAAAGGATGAAAGGTTTGTCCATCTGTTCATTAACCAAGCAGCCCAATTTCATTCTTACCACCCTCCCAGCTTCTCATGGACTGTGCTCTGCCAGCCAGCCTCCTCTTCCCCACATCTTCGCCTTTTCCCTCAGTCTCAACTCTGTCTTTGTAACCTCTAGATCTGATCCCTCCTTTCCCAAAGGAAGGCACAGCACACACTTCCTGTAACCCTGTGCCTCTGCCTCCCTTCCCCTCACCCTGCAATCCAATTTCTTAAACTAGCCATCCACATCAGCTTTATTTTCCCATTTTCTCACTTCACATCTCAACCCACTTCAATCTGGCTTCCACCCTTGCTCCATGAAGCACACCCATGAATTGTCAAATCTAGTAGCAATATTTCAGTCCTTACATTAATGGACATTTTTCATTTTTGGATGAATTTGGACACTGTTGATCAGTATCTCTTTGAAAAAAATCTGTTCCCAAATGTATTGAAAAGACTCAGAGTAAAACAAGGGTAAGAACAAAGGGTAGAAGTTAGAAGGTAGCAGACTTCTGCCTGCTGGAAAGATCTTTGGTGCAATTAAGAATGACCAACAGCCCTGGCTGGGTGGCTCAGTTGGTTGGAGCACTGCCCTTTGCACCAAAATATTGCAGGTTTGATTGCTGGTCATGGCACATACTTAGGTTGCAGGTTTGATCCCCGGTTGGGACATGTATGGGAGGCAACTAATTGATGTTTCTCTCGCATATCAATGTTTCTCTTTTTCTCCCCCTCTCCCCTTCACTCTCTAAAATCAATGAGCATATTCTCAGGTAAGGATTAAAAAAAAAAAAGAATGACCAACAATGCGGTTACATGATGCTGCTGGAAACCAGACTGGCCAAAATGACATGCGGAAATAGGTATCAGTGAAGAGTGGACTACAGAAATGATCTAGAAGATTTTTTCTAACTCTAGGATCCTAATGGCTTAAGTGAGTGGAGGCCACATACTGAAGAAGTAAGGCGTCATTCATTTCCAGTGGTTGTCTTTATCTGGGGTGAGGACTTGGCCAACTCTGTAATTCAGTGAACACTGGGTACCTCCTACAGCAGCCCCAGTGACAGGCACCTGGGCAATCTAAAACGGTGTGAGTTAGGGTACAATTTCGGCTGTGTATGACAGAGACTTAAAATGACACTAGTTGCAAGAAGGCAGGTGTTTTCCTTGGCAAAGTTCTCGAGGTCCCTGGCTCTTTCCCACCGTGCCTAGCTTGTGGTCCAAGTCAGCTCAAAACTCATCCACACCCAGCCAGGGGTAAGGGGGACAGGAAAAGGGACAGGGAAGGGAAGCACATTCCCCTTCCCTTTAAGGACAGCTGTGGAAACAGCACATGGCACACGCTCCATTAGTGCATGTCCCTGTGACATACTGCAAGGGCAGCTGCAAATGCAGTGCTCTCTGGGTGGCCATGTGCCCAGCCACAATGTCTGTCTCTAGGGAAGATGGGGAGCTCAGACCAGGGGGCAGGGAGCAACTAACAATCTTTGTCACAAAGGGTGAAAGGCACAAGGGAGCATGATGCCTGTACCCAAGGATCTTGCTTACTTTCATCAGAGCCCTTCCCAGATCAAACCAAGGAGGAGAGAAATGCCCAGAAGGCAAAGTTAGTCATCCAAGGTCATCCTTGGGAATATTAACTTTTGAAATATGCTAAATATTTGGCAAAACAAGCACTTGCAAAGATCTCATGGATAAGCTCAGAACCCAGGAAACAGAACCCCTTGGTCTTCCAAATGCTGCTAGAAAGCATATTTAATATATGAGAATGTGTCTTATCCAGTTCTAACTGACAATTCCAGCTGAGACAGCTGGGGCAACACGTGTCTATTTCAGGCCCTTCCTCAGGCACTGCTCAGGAGCTCCTCGGTAAGGACCCCAAAGGGAGCCTGCTTTTAATGTTCCATCCTCGAAGGAAAAAAGTGGGAGATGTCAGTTCTGTATAACTGTGAGGCATTCTTTTATTTCAATATGCACACGGTCCCTTAAAACACTCAAATTTAAGGAATCTGAGTTGTAGCTCCCAGCAACTCCAATGTAATATAGGACAAAAAGATGACAGCTTATTTTTCATAAACTCTGCAAACAACCACTTCCTCTGACTCTAAAGTCACTTATCACTGTGTTCTTGAAGAGTAATAATGTAAAAATCATTTTCTAGCTACACTCCGTATTTCCTAAATGGATGGCTTAAATTTCAAAGTAGGAGCTGGTAAAGTTATTTTCAAATGTGTTTGTGGAGCTTGATCACGTGGTCCAGCTCATCTGTACGTCTAGTCTGGGGCCTGGGGTGAGAAATCCTGGGATTGGTGCAGCTGAGCTGCTTCAGAGGCAGCCTCTGCTCCTTTTAAATAAAAGGTCAAGGGTTGACACATCACTGGCCATCTTGGTAATGATACCATACAAGGACCCTTGTGTAGGGAAGAAGAAAGATTTTTCTATCAGTTATCCATCATTGCATGACAAATTATTCCAAAATGTGGTGTCTTAAAACTACATGTATTATCTCACAGCTTCTATGGATCACAAATTTGGGCATGGCTTAGCCTGGGCCTTCTGGCTCCTGGTTTCTCTTTAGATGGCAAGCCAGTCAAAACTGTCATCCAGGGCTGCTGTCCATTAGAAGGCTCGACTTGGGGATGAGTGGAATTCTCCGGCAGGCTTACGCACATCTGTTGGCAGGTCTCTGCCACTTGTCACATGGATCTCTCCACACACCTGGTTCATGCACGGCATGGCAGCCAGGTTCTCCCAGGCCCAAGAGAGTGAGAGAGAATATGCCCCACATGGAAGTCATGCATCACTTTTGCTGTATTGTGCTCATTAGGAGTCAGTAAGTCTGGCCCACACTCAAGGGGAGAGGATTACATAAGGGTGCAAATGCCAGAGGCAGGGGCCCCTTGGAGGTGGCCTACCATGACTTCTCGTGATAACACAGGCAGGGCTTTCGCTCCACATAAAGAGAGGCATCATTTCATTGTTTCACTGGGGGCCAAGACAAAACACAGAATCCAAGAAATTCATAAGGTTGGGGAACCTGCATTCCACAGGCCTTTGATATTTAACCCAGTGATTTAATGAAGAATGAATGTAGCTAGATGCAAATGTAAAAGCCTTCAGAAGCCACCTCTCTTCCCATACCTCACATTCCCTGCCTTCCCCCAGAACCAGAGTGACCGTTCTGACTGCAGTAGTGGAGAAGAGTCCTTGCTCCAGGCCAGCCCCTTTGGGCTCTCTCTCTCCACTTCCTCTCTGTTCTGCCTGCCACACAAAGGGTGGCTCATCTGCCCTTTGCCATGGGGAATGAATGTGCTGTCCCACAGGAGAGCTGGCCAGCTCTGGCTGTATTTGGTACATAAGTTTAATTCTGGGGTCAAGTATAGAAAACCCACTGTGGCCAAAGACCTAAGCTGCACCCTTCAGGCTAGCTTCTTTTTACTAATAAAGTACATTTTTTTTTACTCTATTGGTCTGATTCTCTTTTGATTTCAAATTCAGGAAGGGGAGAAAGAAGTGCCAATAATTACCCTTGACAACCAGCCCCATTACACACTAAGATCCAGTCACCTAGTCCACATCTTTACTTTACAGGTGAATAAACCAAGGCACTATGAGATGGAGCAGAGCCCAAATAAACACCCCTGAAATCCCCAGACTCCTGTTTAGCCACCAACTACTACGTGCTAGGCTCTGCAGTGAGGCCTGAAAAGAAAAGATCTTCACATTCTGCTCTAGGAAAATGATGGGATTCCTCTGAGCCCCAGTTCTCTCACCTTGAAATTGAGAAGCGAGTGTAATGAAGCCCATGAAGTTGGTGCAGAGTATACAGTAAACATCAGCAAATATCAGCTATTCTTCTCACCATGAAGTCTATAGTTGGGGAAGCCCATTCAGGTTACAAATAGGGACAAAAAGGCTATCTTTAAAGGTCAGTGTGAAGGACGATTCAATTTGCCCACAATCTGATGAACTTGGCATTGCTGCTCCCTTCAGTGACTTATCACCCCACCTCCCACTCTCCACCCCCCTCCCCAAGAATGTGTCAGTATGTCTGTGTGTTGTTGGGAGGTTGAGATTCCCTGGGGGTGCTGGCAGCACCCATGGGATTTTTCCAGGGTACCAGCAGACCAAGATGAAGAGCTGTGGCCACTCCCTCAAGGACACTCAGTGAGGATGTAGCAGAGACAAAAATAGATCCGAGTATGGATCATTTCCTTCCCTGGGCTGGCTTTCTTTCCTTTTCTCTTTCTAATGATTTAGATGATTATTTTTCCCCCAGCATGACCATCAGCTATTACAGCAGGTGCAGTTTTTGTAAACACCCCACAGAAGTGCTATGAGCGAGGTCAAGGGCAGGTGCCCCCACTGAGGGCTGGCCCGGATTCTGTGTTTCTTGTCATTGTCAGTGCATTGCAGATAGCCAACACAGCCTGGAGGTTTCATCTGGAGATCCAGACGCACTTGGTGGTAGAGGGAACACCGGCTGGTTCCTCCCAGGGGACATCTGGAGCTCTGGGGCAAAACAATGCAATTACCCAATTCTGGGAAAAACAAGCCGGCTTAAGGACAGGCAAGGGTGCCGGGCTGCATGGTGTGCAGAGCCCTGAGAAAGCACCCCACCAAGGAGACTGGCCCACCCAGCACAGAGGCTGTAAGGAGCATGGCCCTACTGCTGAATCCCGGGGGACGCTAGCCTCAAAAAGGCACCACCACTGCCTCTGACAAGGTACAGTCTGCTTTCTAGTGTATGCAGTTCCTGTTTTCCTAATTCAGCATTTGGATCTCAATTTCACACCAATCAAAATAAAAATACCCCAAGGGAAGTCAGCAATGAAGCCTTATCCACGATGTAAACCTCAGTGTGCACAAGTGTGTCATCGCCTTTCCTGAGAGAGCAGACTTCTCAAGGCAAAGAAGACAACAAGGGCATGGGGAAGTGGGTGGCAGGAAGGTTGCCCCGAAGTGGGGCGAGCGCAAAACACCCCTTCCTATGCTCCATTGTGCTGGCCCCTGGGGACATGGGCCACAGGCCTGACAAAGGGGAAGTTTGCTTTCATTTGGTGGAAGATCCACTTTCCATCTCTGGGAGCCTGAAAGGGGTGATGGGAACTGGCTTTTCAGTAGGAATGGAGAAAAATATCTGATGATTCTTTGTCTTTGTCCTCTGTGTTTTCTGGCTGTATCAGAACTAATTCTACATAACAGTGGTTCTGTCAAATGCCTTCTTTTCTCCCCCGCCCCTTGCAGTACTGGACAAAGATTTCTCATTTCATACATCATTTATTCCAGTGGTAACACCATCCAAGTCACTTCAGGCCCTTAGCAAACAAAAAAAGCAAAATGAAATTCTATTTCAGTATTAAGAATAGAGACACTGGGTGATGGGGACTTCTGTGTAGTCAACAAGCCATGAGCCGAGGGTCTTATTCCCGACTGAGGGCAAAACCCAAGATGGACAGACTGAATGTTTTACCCCTACGGCCAAAGTCAAAACTTAGTGTCCTCTCAATAGGTAGGAGACCCAAGAGTCACTATGTGGGAGAAGGCATGGTACGAATCCCCCAGCCCCCAAACTCAGGAGTCGGCAACCATAATATTTAAATTTGTTTCAACAAGGGGAATAAAGCAATCTGGTATGATACTGTGGTTCATCACTGTAGAAAGCTCCATAAGAACATGGGTAATTATTACCATGGATGAAACCAAGACCCATTCCAGAACATTTGGCCAGTGCATGGGAGTTAGTTTAGTTTCTCTCCCTTTACCCACCCTGCCCTTCCCATTCAGCTTGTCCTCTAAGATCAAATGTAATGTCAGCATACGCTAGCTCAGAAATCTGTTGCACAAAGTCACTTGAAAGAGAACAGATAGCTCCCAGACTATAGCCTGGTTGACTATGTTAAACCATCTAAAGCAACAAGTATGTCAGCATGAAACAGGAGCCCTAATGTCAAGACCACTCCTCCATGAGGCTACACAGATGCAGCCACTATCCTAGACATGCCTGCCATGGCATGCTGATTCATCTGTCTCCCTGGTACGGGTTCCAGGCTCACAAAGTAACCTTCTGGCTATTCTTTGGCTTTCCATATGGTCAACAGAGAGCTCTTGATGCTGGTCATGCCGATGCAAACCTTCTAAGCCTTGGAGCAGTTACATCTTTCTGTGCCATTTAACTCATCAGCATTCTAGACTATTTCTGTTGAGCATGACTTTCCCTCACACAGGCATGGTCTTTGGAGATTCCAAACACAGAGCAAATTTAAAAACAACCATAATAGCCAAATATAAAAGATAACTTTATATATTCATATATATATATATATATATATATATATATATATATATATAAAGATGGACTGAACAAGATGCTGATAAAGAATGGACTAAGTAGGGGTTCCCCAGTCCTGCTCTCTCCTCTCCCTCTTACACCGCACCCCAATTCTGTGAAAACTGGATGCAAGCCTATGAGGTGGGGAGTGGCCCATACCCAGCACTGCCATCTTCAAAATCCACAGCCCCAGGCCCATGGACATCTCAATAACTTAGACTTCACACTCGGAAAAGAAGGTGTGAGAGAGGTGTGTGGAAGGAGTGTGAGTGCTGGAGAGGCTGCCAGGGTTAGCCACAGAGCACCTGAGCATTTAAAGCTCAGCTTGCTTCCTGGTTAGCAGAGCAACTTTCAGTTCTTTGACCTCAGTCTCCTCATCTGTGACAGAGGAAGTATAACCACTTCGCAGGGTAGTGGAGCATTAAATGAGAGATGTATGCAAATTTGGAATTCACTGTGGAAACTCATGCTGCTTTCAATCACCTATGAGATCCCCCTGCCTCCACTCCTGCCCCTCTGCCTTGTGTCTATGACCCCTTCCTTCCTCACCTCTCTTGCTGCTGCTAAAATACAAGTGACCCTGAGGCAGTCAGTGGTGACAGAGTATGCTCTGCAAGGCTGTGAGCCCCCACTGACCTTGACCGCCAAGGCCCTGAGAGGAGCTTTCACCTCGTGCACAGGAGATGAGGGTGACAACAGAAAGGGGGACAAGAAGTCTGAGAGCAGAAGGCACAGAGGCTTTGCCTCGGGGTTTTAACAGATGACCCTTCAGTCACCCATCCCAAACTTCCTTAGTCTTCATGGACACCTACCCAGTCTCCCAGTGCTCACCATTTTCTGCAGAAATTCAAGAATTCTCCAACTTGAATGGTGATGAAGAGTATAACTCAGGAAATGCTGGGAATACTTAAGACCTTCATATGCCCCAAAGGAGATCAACCACCTAGACCCTACTTCCCCAATGCTATGGACTGTTTGTATCCTCAAATTCATATGTTGAAGGCCTAACCTCCAAACCCCAGGTTGTTGGAGTTGAGGATGGAAGTGGGACCTCTTTCCTTCCTACTCACTCACTCCCTTTTTCATCATGTGCAGACACTGAGAGAAGGCGGCCATCTGCCAGTCAGGAAGAGGGCTCCCACCAGACCCCACTGTGCTGGTATAGTGTGCAACAGAATCCCCTTGAGGGCTTGTGAAAACACAGATTGCTGGTCTCCACCCCAGAGTTTCTGATCCTGTAGGTGTGAGTGGGGCCTAAGAGTTTACATTTCTGACAAGTTCCTAGGTGATGCTGATGATGCTTGTCCAGATATCACACTTTGAAAGCCTCTGTTATATATGACACATCTTTGGACATACCCATGTGGGGGATCTGCAGAACCAGAAGTCCATAGCCCCCAAAATTCACCCAGGGGTGGGTCTGGATACACTTCCTACCTCCTTAGCAGAGTCTACTGCTCATAATGCTCTCTTCCTGCCAGTGCCCAAACGTCAGTGTTCACTAAGTGTGCTGCTAACCCAGCCTCATTCCCAGCACCCAATTCCCTCCATTCCAGCCTCCTCTGCAGCTAGGGGTAGTCATGAGATAGCACTCTGACCAGAGAAACAAAGAGAAAGTCTGCTGGAGGAAGGGGGTGGTTGAGAGAGCTGTGATTCCCCTGATGCTGATGCCAACTTCCCTCCCTTTTTCTTGAATGGAGGCAGAATGGCTGGAGCTATGGCAGCCTCATTGCAGCCATTAGGGACTCCCTGACATTCAGCTTCTGGCCCCAAGAGATAGGAACACATTCCCAAATTCTTGGTCATGAGTAAAACAAACTCTTATTTAATTTGCTCTTGGTCAGTTTTTTGTTTCTTGAGACTGGAAGCATTCTTAACTGATATACTACTACTACATTTTAATTTAAACCGATTATCTCATCTTTAGACATTCAGCATGTCTCATGGGGCAGATGCAGAGATGCATAGAGCAGAAGCAGCAATAATATAAGAAACACCCTCGTCTTTCTCTCCTCTAGTCCAAACCCACTTCACTCCTGGCAAACAGGCCCAGCTGGCCTCTGGCATGGTCAGTCTGAGCCCACCAGACATGTAGATTGCTGCTCTTGGCTTCATGATATTATTCTCCTTCTATTTGTGGGATGACCCAAGTGGGAACCCACCCCACCCTGGGCCGAGCTTGTTACTGACATGGAACTGAATGAACAGGGTAGGTAGATTCCATGACTTCTCTAAGCCCCCACATGTAACTAGGGTCCAATTACTGCATTGACTTGACATTTGCTGGGTTGAATTAGGAGGCCTTCAAAGAGTCCAGCTATGCTATACTTCTGTTTGTCTGGACATCAGGGACTGATGGGGACAGCCAGGAGACTCCCCTCCACAGCAAGAAAAAGAATGGCTCATGAGTGTCCCTAAATTTGATTCACGTTTGTGGATTTCCCTGGTTGACCTTAGCCTTCAGACCCACTGGCTACCAGACAGGGAAACTCAGAAATAGCACAGCCTGTGGCCAAACCACGTGACCGACAGCTGCTCAAATGTGCTGCGGCTGCTGAAAGAGCCAAAAAAATAAGAGATGACTGAGATCCAGACTGGGCCCATCGTGCCCTTACCCCAAGGCCACTAAGATCAGCATCCTGGCAGTCAGGGTGGGAGGGGCCTCCCACATGAATTCTAGGTCAGTGAACAGCCTTCTGGCTACGGCTCTCAATAAGCAGTGGCTTAAGCCAGAGACACACGGAGGCAGGCAGTCCTTCGGAGCTCTGGGTTGGATTTCTGTGAATCTTTTGGACATCCACCCATGACAGTAAAATTACTACATAACCTCCAAGAATCATGTCCTCCCACAGCAGCACCCATGCAGAAAAGTAGGAGAAAGAGCAAAAGGACGTTTTCCTGTGCTGCTCTCTTTGTTAGGGAAGGAAGTAAATCCCAGATGCCCACTGCTGACATGCCCCTCACCTCATGGACCAGACTGAGCCCCATCACAGACCAGCTAGGTGCAGGAGAATGAACTGTAACAGAGCTGTTGGCCAACTGAGTAGGATCAAATGGGGGCCCTGACAGGGAGAAAGAGGGCTACTGTAGGCTGAAGAATGCTCCAAAGATGGCAGGTCCTTATTTGGGAAAGAGGTCTCTGCCTCTGAGATCAAGTTAAGAATCTTGACATGGGGAGACTATCCAGGTGGGCCCTAAAAACCCTCATAAATTTCCTTATGAGAAGAAGCAGAGGCAGATTAAACAGACGCATACAGGAGAGGTGAAGGCGAGGCAAACACAAAGCAGAGAGATCTGAAGATGCCAGCCTTGAGCAACACAATAATGCTGCCAGGAGCTAGGGAATGCTGGCAGCTCGCAGAAGCTAGAAAAAGAAACAAATTCTGCCCCAGAACATTCGGGGATAGCAAAGCCCTGCCAACACCTTGATTTTGATCCAATGGTACTGATTTTGGACATCTGGACTCCAGAACTGTGAGACAATGAATTTCTCTTGTTTTAAGTCACTAAATGTGTCATAATTTGTCACAGCACCCACAGGGGAGAATGGCTTCTAACAGGAAACCAGTTGTCAGCCCAAGTTTCCCTCCCTAAGATTCTGACCTCTCTCTCCTTCCCACCTCAATGCCCCCCACACATGCACACACATGCACACATGGAGCAAGGTCCTTCTGAATCTCTGCCCTGATATATTCTGAAGATGGGTCCCTGGAGCAAATACCAAGCAGGGGGCCACTGTTTCCTTCCCCACTAGGCTCAACAATACCAAACGCTTTCTATTTGTGAGAGTGAAAGGGAGTCTTGGGAATAAGGCGTTGGACAGGCCACCAGCGTGGAAGCAAAGTAAGAGGCTGTAGCACACAGCAAGAGAAGCCAAGCAAGCCGAGGCCAGCAGTATCTTACTCTGTACTTGCTCAGTCCATGTGCTGGAACTCAGATGCACTCAACCGAACGCAGGATGTTACCATTTGATGTGCTTTTCAGCAAATCACTCATAAAAAATTCATCACTGCAGCTGACCCTCATTAGAATGTGTTTCATTAAATTAAAACATCAATCCCAGAAATATATGTTTGCTTAACAGGCAGAAATGATTTGGGGACCTCATGGTGCACACCATCAAATCAAATCAAATGGTGGGAGCAGACGAAATTAAGCTATCAAGCACAGGGGGCAGGAGAGGCATCAGAGTTCTCTTGCCAAAGGAACATAATCATGGCTCATGAAAAAAGCCCAGAGCTTCCAAATTGTGTGTCCATGCAAAGCAGTAGAATGGGATGAGGAGTGTACCCAGGCAGGGTGCCCAATGGAGGCAGACAGGCCAGCCTTGAGAGCACTGGGCCTGTCCCAAGTTCCCCTAGGAACCTGCCATTCAACCTCCAGGGTCTCCTTTCAAAAGGCTTGAAGGGCAGGGCTCAAGGGCTAGAGAGGACATGGTGATGCCCCAGCTTCCTCCCACTCCAGTATTCCTTAGAGGCAGCACAGGATGGCACTATCAACCTAAGAAATGTAAGGGGCAGAGCCAACATCCTAGCTCCTTCTCCAAACAAGACCTGAAAGGACACAGAGCCTTTCCAATGATGTTTTCTTTTTGAGTATATTATCTCAGTTCTTTTTAAAAATTTGTTATTCAGTTACAGTTGTCCTGCCTTTTTCCCCCATTACTTTCTCCTGCCCTGCCCCCCCCCACCACTCCCACAGTCAATCCCTGCCATTATCCATGCCCATGAGTCCTCTATTCCTGTTCCTTTGCTGGTTCTTTCCTCTTCTTTCCCCTATTATCCCCCTCCTACCTCCCCTCTGGTCACTGTCAGTTTGTTCTTTACTTCCATGTCTCTGGTTCTATTTTGATAATTTATTTGTTTTGTTGATTAGGTTCTACTTACAAGTGAGAACATGTGGTATTTGTCTTTCACTGCCTGGCTTATTTCACTTAGCATAATGCTCTCCAGTTCCACCCACACTGTCATGAAGGATAGAATTTCCTTCTTTCTTTCTGCTGCATAGTATTCCATTGTGTAAATGTGCCAGTTTTTTGATCCACTCATTTACTGATGGGCACTTAGGCTGTTTCCAGCACTTGGCTATTGTAAATAATGCTGCTGTGAATATCAGGGTGCATAAGTTCTCTTGAATTGGTGATTCAGGGTTCTTAATGAATCCTACTACACTGCTGTGAAGCGGAGAAGCCCTTATCCTGCCCCAAGGTAACAGAGGAGTGATCCGGCCTCGACCACAAAGGTAAGAAATGAAAGCTCCCAAATTAGAATCCAGGTTCATTGCTTTCATACTTGTTTTTGCTCCACTGCTCTCCAAAGAAGTCCTGTCTCCCCACACAGCTGCCTGAGCCAACCACTAAGAAGGGCAAGGTGGGTGGTCAGAAAAATATCCAAATCAAAGACACTTAAGACCTTAGCAGTTCGTTAAATGACCAATGATTAAAGAAACACATCATACATACAGCACTCAGTGTTCAGAAATTTAAGTTCCTAAAGAGGAGCACAAGAATCAGGAAGCTAACTTTTGTTTTAATTTGTTTTTAATATATTACTTGTAAGCAATATAAACTTATTTAGATAAATAAAAAACAAATCAAAATTATCAAAATGATAAAAATAAGTGCATGCCAATCTGGAAATATCAAATAAGATGTGCTTGATTCAAAATATTTACAGAGCAATTGAGTATTATCTCTATTGCATTCCCTGGTTGCACATTTAAGGTGTTATGCACAATTTCTCTAAGAATGAGATCATATTAGGAATAAAGGTGCCAGAAAAGATGATATGCACTGGCTTCAACCATAAAGGGAGTATATTGGTGCACAGGTCGGATGTCCAAAGGGAGGTCAGGTGAGGCTTCCTATAGCAGCAATGCTGTTTCTGGCTCCTCTCCCTTCGGGGGTTGGCTTCATCCTCAGGCTCCACATGGAGACAGCTCCCTATAGCAGCTCCTGACTCTCAGCTCACGGTGGCAAAGTGGCTGCAGCATGACCTGAGGTCTCGGAACATGTCTTCATCCAAAGAAAGGGAGAACATTCCTCCCAGTCTCTTCAATGGCACAAAGGGAAGGCTTCTCCTTCCTAGGAGCCATGGAGAAGGTTTTCTTGTGGTTTGCTGCCTCTGACTAAGATGTAAGGTACCAAATGGTCCAAGTAGGTACTCCTGTACTAGAGTCCAAGGTTGACAGTTCCCAGCATACCAGGCTAAGGATGGGGGTGGGGGAATTCTGGTTACTGTTCCTGGACAAACAGGGACCAGAGGCACTCCTTCAAATAGATGTCTACTTCAGAGATTACTTAGGCAATAGTGGATAAAAATTAAAATGGCAATAACATTGTAAGAAACAAAATCTTTATGATCAAAAAATGTGGGGGAAAAACATTGTATTGAACATATGCTGCTTCTCTACTTTCTTCTGAAAACTTATCAAAATAAAAGTAAAAGAATTTAAAAATCTATGAACTATACAAGATGAGCCTAGAGCATTTTGTGATGCCAATAAGTAAGAAAGTTCTTTTAAAAACAGCTGGAGTTATGTCCAAGGTACATAAGAACCAATCTGACAACCTGAAAGAGAATACCCAACACTGAAACAATTTGAGCAACAAAAGAAAGAAACATAGTATCAGATATAGCCCAAAGAATAAAATAAATATTCACAAATCCATACCAACATAAATAAACGATTGAATGAAAAATAAGAGGGAGAAAGAACAACTTTCTTTACAGAGGAATTCCAGTCAAGAAGTGTGGGAGGCCTCTAGCTAGTGTGACTCAGTGGATTGAGCGCCTGCCTGCAAACCAAAGGGTCGCTGTTTCGATTCCCAGTTAGGGCACATGCCTGGGTTGCACACCAGGTCCCCTGCTGGGGGCACTCGAGGACAATCACACATTGATATTTCTTTCCCTTCTTTTCTCTAAAAATAAATAAATAAATATTTTTTTAAAAAGAAGTGTGGGAGGAATAAAAGAACTAGAAACTCCTCTCTAGAAACCACAAGTAATCATTGCCACAGACAATGCCCCCCGGTGAATGCTGAAACTCGGGGTCAAGAGTTTAAGGACAAGTAGGATATTTGCATAGCCCCCAAATATATGTTACTCACAAAGGAAGAAACTTTACCCTCTGCTAGAACCTTCCAGGGGAGAAAACCAGCAGATGCTCCCCAAGCTGGTGATCACATAACCTCACCCCTGATGTGACGAACTGAAAGAGGACACCATCTCAAATGCAAAACCTCAGTCCAGTTCTAGAAAATGCCAGACCGGCCCAAATGAAGACATAGTCTACAAAATACCTGACTGACCAGCGCCCTCCAAAAGTAGCAAGGTCAAGAAACACAAGGAAATACTGAGGAACTCAGACAGATTAGAGGTAACTAAGAGAACTTGACAACTAAATGCATTGGATCCTGGGACAGAAAGAGAACATTACTGCGAAATCTGGTAAAATCTGAATCAAGACCAAAGTTCAGTTGTTATATATAGTTATTACATTTCGTTTAGTAAATCTGATTTAATATTGTGCCAGTGTTAATTTCTTAGCTTTGATAGTCATGCCACTGTTATGTAAGATGTCACCATTAGGGAACTCACTGTACTATTTTTGAAACTCTTCTGCGTGTCTAAAATTATTTCAGAATACAAAGTTTAAAATAAAGCTCACACCATAGGCAACAGCACAGAGAGATGGAAAGACATGTTTCTAGATCACATTCTTCCATTCTTCCACTTTGCAAGTGCGCTGAAGGCCCCTGCCCACTGGACCACCCCACTGGCTTGAGCCAATAAATTAATCATTGTCCAAAGGGATTTAAAAAACCTATGGACCACCTTGGCTGGGTGGCTCAGTTGGGTGGAGCATCATCTCATACACCAAAAGGTTGCAGGTTTGATTCCCAGTCAGGGCATATAGCTAGGTTGTGGGTTGGATTCCCCAGTCAAAATGCATACAAGAAGGACCAACCAATGTTCCTCTCATCAATGTTTCTCCCTCTCTCTCTTTCTTTCAAATCAATAAAAACATCTCCTCGAGTGAGGATAAAAAAAATCTATGGACTTACAAAGACAATAAATGGGAGAGGAGACTACAGACAGGCTGCATGAACTGAAATTTGAGAGAAGAAATGAGTGAGGAGGTACGGGTGGGTAAGACACCAACTGACTGCAGAGGGAGCTTCCAGTTCATGGCCAGGACCCAGAAAGGAGGCTCCAGAAGGTTGGGGTAAGGTGTGGGGTTGAAAGAGAAGCATGGCAGCAATTCTGTCTAAGGTGAAGCTATGCCCCATCTGACTACGTATTCTCTGGAGGCTCCAATACCAGGGTCCCAGCAATAGAGGAGGGCAAGGAGTCAAAGGGAACAGAGGGAGGTAACACAAAAGTCTAGACACTGCCCCCCACACACTGCCCCAAGCCTTTTAATGAGCTCCCAGAATGCACATAGGCAGGCCTGCAATAGGCAGAAGACTGGATGCTCCTTCCTGAGGAAAACTGAATGGTGTCAGAGCAAAGATCTACAAATACTGACACATGAGCTGTGCCCAGAATATTTGTCTGCTCTGGCTGCCGTGACAAAGTAGCAAAGCCTGGGTAGCTCAAACAACTGAAATGTACTCCCTCACAGTTCTGGAGGCTAGAGGGCTCAAATCAAAGTGTTGGCAAAGTCTATTTTTTCCTTGGCTCACCAATGGTCGTCCTCTCCCTGTGTCTCCACATAGTCTTCCCTCTGTGCCTAATCTCTGCTTAAAGGACCCCAGTGACATTGCATTGGGGCCCATCCTAATGACCTCACTTAGCCTTAATCACCTCTTTAAAGGCTCTATCTCCAAATACAGTCACATTCTGAGGTACAGAGAGTTAGGACTTTAACATATAAATTTGTGGGAAACACAATTCAGCCCATAACACCCAGCAAAATAGCCACACACCTGCCTAAGCACTCACAAGGGAGGACTGGTGGTGCTCCACCCAAAAACACACAGAAAACTCCGAAGTGCCTCAGAGCCTCCCTCTTAAATCCTAAAGAACAAAGCATCACCAGGCCTTGAGGAAAACTAAAACAAATGAGGTCAGGTGCCAAAATCAACAAATGGATAGTAACGCACTTGGAACTCAGAGCCTGCAGACAGTGTGTAGAGGACGGGAGACTCCCTATAACCCTCAGAGAGTCACAGGAAAGGGACCACACTCACAAAACAGAAGCGGCATATTCAGAAGAGGAGCCACTAGAGAGTAAGGAAATGCTTTGGAAATTAAATATGATTACAGACATTTTAAATTTTAAGAGAAGAAATAGGAGACCAAATCTCTCAGAAAATTGAATAAAAAGACAAAAAGGCAAATAATTTGAGAGGAATAAGAATTATCAAGAGTTCAGTGAAGGAGGTCTAGCACCTGGTATAGAAACATTCCAGGAAAAGAGAACAGAGAAAACAGAGGGTATGAAGATTTAATAAAGGAATATATACCAGACCCAAAGATCCCCAAGGAGCCAATCAAAGAGAAAAAGAGGAAGGCTCATAAAAATAGGGTGCCAAGCCCAGGATGGAATCCCCAGGGAGAGGGGTACAAAGCAGGGTGCCAGGAAGACTCTCTGCAAGGAAATAACCAAACACAACTGCAAATTGAACTAAATGTGTGACCATGTGGAAAAGAGCAGCATCCAGATAGGTTTACAATCTTGTTGGAATGTACAAAATAGTAACCAAAAAACACAAATAAAAACATCCAAGCAAGGAAAAGAAAAAAGTGAGGCATTATTATTTACTCCAGAAGTTATACAAAATTAAAAATGTAATCACAGTTCCCCAGGGTTACCAGTGAATAGTACATAAATAGTCACAATAGGGTAAGTGCTAAATATTGACTCAATCAATAGCTATAATACACAGGTATCCACCAGGAGGGAGAAAGACAGGTGACGAGATAAAGTGACAACAGTGGTGGACCAGGCAGGCAAAGGGAGTTCAGCCACTGTGGTAGCCCTTATGCGTGGGTGGCTTTCTCTTCCCTCTGGACACAGTCTTGAAGGATGGGCAAGAATCAGCCAAGAGGAACCCACACAAAGTACCTAGAGAGAATGTCTGGCATGTATCAGCTGTTCAATAAATAGTTGTTATTACTCATATTCTTATAAAATCATTGGCATTTGTCTTCAGAAGGCCTATATGCCCTTGAGTGTCTGGCTGCTGTGCAGGGGAGAGACCTGAGACTAAATGGAAACAGCAAGGGAGAGAAAGGCCAGCAGTGCCTCTGTGCAGCTGAGCCCGGCCTTCTTGGATGCCGCAGCATCATCCATGGTCCGACTACAGCCATAAAACCAGCAGCTGAGCCCAGTCAACCCACAGAACTATGAGAAATAATGAAATGGTGGTTGTTTTTAATTAATAGGTGTGGGTGTGGATTTTTATGCTGCAATAAATAACTGAACAGTGAGGCACAAATGATCCTTGAAGAATATAGGAGTTTGCAATGCAGAATGTGTATACATTACATACACCATGCCTAAACTACTACAGACACTTCACTGAATGATAGCTATTGTTGGTATTGTTATTAATAGTCCCTTATCTCTAGCCCTTGGATACTCTGAGCAGTTATTTGTGGGGGCCACGTGAGAGGCAACCACACATTGATGTTTCTCCCTCTCCTTCTCCCTCTCTTCCCCTTTCTCTAAAAATAATTAAATAAAATCTTAAAAAAAAAGAATAAAATTCTCCTTCTGAGCTATATCAAATGCAACAACGTGCTGATTACAGAAAGCCTATGGAAAATAGAAACTATACTCACCAAGGTTAAAATACAAAATTGGGTTAATCAAATTCAAGTGCAACATTATATTCACAAATGAGAATTTAAGCTAAAAACTAAGTAAAAACAAAAACAAAAAATAAAAAATTAAAACATACATACACACAAGGAAATTGCATAACAATAAAAAAATGAAGAAAATATTAAAGATGGATCCCCAAACAACAGAATAATATAAAAAAATTTTCACAGAACTAGTGGGAAATCATAATACCCAATATCATGATATGATAATCAAGTGAAAAATTAAAATACTTAATTTAATTAAAGCAATTGAGAAAACAGAACTAATTGTAAGCATACAACAGGAGAAACAGAATATATATTTTTCTCAAATGTACATGAGACCTTCACAAAAACTGGGTCCAATTCTATGGCCTTACCTGCAACCGTGGATCAATCTCAACATCAGTGACGGGGGACAACCAGGTCTCACATGCCCTGATGGGATCAGCAGAAGCACATGGTACCCACTAAAAGGGATTTTTGTCGTCCCTACCCACAAAAAGATGAATCTGAATGTACACGAGACTCCAGATCAGAGGTTCTCAAAGTATGGCCTGGGACTTCTGAGCCCCCCAGGATCACTTCACAGAGTCCACAAGGTCAAAACTATTTTCGTAATAATACAAGACATTGTCTTGTTCACTCTCATTTTCTCCCAAGTATTCAGCAGAGTTGTCCAGAAGCTACATGACACATAATGACATTATCAATGGCCAATGGAATGTGAGCTTGTGTCTATGAGTATTTTAAAATTCTCAGTTTCTGTTTTTTTATAACCTTAATATCAATAGATAGAACCCACATAAATAAATCATTTGGGTTCTCAATAATTTAAAAATTGTAAAGGGGTCCTAAGGCCAAAAAGTTTGAGAATCGCCAGCCCTTGATCTAACTATAGACTATTCGGTCTAGAGGAGCAAGTTAAATGGCACCATGAGGAAGCATCAGCCACACCCAAGATTCTGACTTATAGGTGAAATGACAGTATTTGGGATTTGCTTTCAAATACTGCAGGTCAAACAGGGGGTCTGTGAGTTGGGCATGAGATTGAAAAGGTAATCATTAGGAAGCATACATGGGTATCTACATGGGGTATGTGAAGGAGCATTGCACAATCCTGTCTACTTTTGTACAGAATTTTCTATTTTATTGTCACAATGCGATTAAGATAGAAATAAAAGTAATAAAGTCAATAATTTGCAGTAAGTTATACCAGGAAAAATTATAAAACATAATAATAGACCATTTTTTAAAATAATGATCATAAAAACATTTTCCAGAAATTAACAATGATGAAATAGGCTCTGCCATTAAAAATACCAATAAAACAGAAAACAAGTAGAAGGGAAAAATAAATTTTAACTAGGTTTCAAAAAATCGAAAACCTAGGATTGATGAAAATGTGTTATGTGGCAGAAGCTCAAAGCCCTAGGAGCCGGCCATGGGGATGGCTGGGAACTGCACTTTGGGAACCGAAGTGCAGCAACTACGGGAATCAAAAAAACACATTCTGGAAACCATTGGCATCTATTCATGGAAAGACAAGAGGCAGCATTACGAAAATCAATCAAAATTAAATTGGGGTTTGAAAGAAGACTGCAGTAAAATGATAACACAATTGAGAACATCCCAGAAATGCAGTCAAAAGCAGAATTGGTTCTGTAACAACACATCCCATCAATGAAACGATATTCCGAAGAATGGAACGGCACTGTAGTAATCCAGGGGAGAAACAAGGCACACGACAATGGGGAACCTAACCTTCAAATTGCAAGGGCGACTGTAAAAGCTTATCAAGAACTAGAAGGAAACAGCGCCCTAGGAGGAAACAGCTTTCCTATATTGCTTAAAAACTTAGTTTGGAGAGGAAAGGGTCCCATGGCATTTCTTCCAGAGACCACATCAAGGAGGAAGATGCCTGTCTGTCTCCTAGGAAATGCCCCCTTCATGCAATGAAATAGGAAAGCAGGTTACATTTAAAGAAGCACAACAAATAAACCTTTTTTTCTGGCTTCTCATTAGCAATAGGCGCAATCCGTGAGAAATAAAAGCAGAAGATTTCAGGTATTCTTTACCCCACAAAGCTGTCATTTCATAGCACCTGTGACAGAAGGAACTAAATGTGTCCAATGCCCAAAGGGATCATTTATTGCTCAAATGTCTTACTGACAAATTTCACTTCTAAAATTACTGAATACTTCCAACCAACAACTGAGTTTAAATGCCAACTCCAAAAGATAAATAAGGGACACTAATGGGAAGGGCTGCCGTATTGTGAGGAATAAGAACCACAGATCGATGAGAAACATAAAGTATGAAAGCAAAGACAAAGCTATTAAGAAGGAAAGAAAACCTTTGCCTGAGCTTCTCCAAGTTTCAGCGTGCAAAGGAAAGGATGGGAATGGGGAGAGGGCAGGAAACACAACTGCTCTTCCTCCACTGTGAGGATCCCAAATTGCTGATATTATACTAAGTGAAATAAGCCAGACACAGAAAGAAAAACTTCATGATCTCACTTACATATGCAGTCTAAAAAAGTCAAATACACAGAAGCAAAGAGAACAGTGGTGGTTACCAGGGATGGGGTGCTGGGGGAAATGGGGAGATGTTGATCAAAAGGTACAAAGCCACAGTTACATAGGATGAGTCTAGAGATTCAATGTACAGCATGATGACTGTAGTTAATACTAACACTGTATTGGATGCTGAAAAATCACTCAGTCAATTTCAGGTGCTCTCATCACACACGCACAAAATGGTGACTGTGTAAGGAGACACTACATTAAATTAGCTTAACTATAGTAATCCTTTATATATATATGGTTTGAGATCTATATATCATACATATATATGATATATATGGATTATATATACATACATATATGATACATACACATATCTCAAATCATCATATTGTGTAACATAAGTTTATAAAATTCTATTATAAATTCTTTTAAAAAACAAAAGTTGCTGGTTTGATTTAAGTAGTTAAAAATTTAAACTTATGTACATAAAAATAGTGCTTGCTGACCAATGTGGTATAGTGATATTACAGTAGAAAGAAGCTGGTTACCATAACAATAAAATAAATAGAAGGGCGGGGGAGAAGGAACAATGCAGTTGAGGAATGGCCATGGTTCTGTAGTCCTAATTGGAAAGAGATGTCAAAAGAACTGTAAACATGCAAATAAAAATTAGGGTGGAAGAAGATAATCCAAATGTTACTCCAAAAATAAAAGAACTTAATTACCATCTCATGGTCGGGGGAAGAGAAGTTCCTGACTCGATTAGTAAGCACAATCTATTGTGCTCTGTACACGTGAACAAAATGTGAAGATTAAAACATATGTGTAGTTTTTTCAATTTAAAAGTAAGAATGCCTAGTTTACTGAGTGTATGAGTTAAAATTCACTTAACAAATTACATATGGTCATTATAAAATGTTAAAGGCATACTAAGTTCTAAAAACCAAAGAAGGTGAACATTTTTCAAATAATGTGTCAATGAAATATGAACTGATTGCCAACGTAGAGAAGCTGATTGAATCTCTGTTGTAGTGATTTGCCGCTCACCCATGCTCTTAGAAATCAGCGGTCTAGTCTGCTAAAAAGCAATCACATGGACCTGAACAATATAACTAATAACACTGAATTAATAATTAGAACAATTAAAATGAAAATGGAATATTTCTCATTTTAAAAAGGAATAGAATAATAATTGAGAATATGTTCTATGCTATTACACACACAGAAATTATCATTATGGAAGTCAAAATCTCTGATCACAATATAATAAATTTGTGTTATGAAAAGGCAGATGGAAAAGTTTTGTGAAGTGATAAATAAAAATAAGATCTGTTTCTTTCAAAACTGTAACAAAACAAAAAATCCTGAGGTAAATTTAAACAAAAAATGGAGAAAACATAAATGTACAGTGTAGAAAAGAGAAATAACAATGCATAAGATGGAGAAAAGTCATTTGAGAATGCTACACAGTTATACTTGTATACCACTGAATTGATTAATATAATGGTAATTTATGATTTTCTATTAAAGTTTAAAATACCAAGGCAGTGAGGTATATAAAATTTAAACAAATCAATAATTGGGGAGAAAACAAGCAATTATAAAAGGAAAAAGCCTATACACATACAGACAGATACACTTTCAACCCTTCCAAATCTGAAAGATCTACAAAGAATTTAGTAAGCTCAATAGTTTTGCTAAGCACTACAACATAATTCCAAACATAGGGGGAAAAGATATGTGATATACATCATCCTGAAACACATCATTCTGCGACCATTAAAATTTAATAAGGATTGTATACAGAAAGAAATTATTCTGCAGTTTCATTTTTGAATGTAGGGAAAACATATTGATCATGACACTAGTCCATTAAATATAAGCTTTTTCTCCCAAAACAAGTTTGCAAATGTAGAATGGGGGTGAAAATATTTAGCAGAAGCATGAGTTTCAAACAGCTCAAAAGAGTAACAACACTCCCATTTACTGGCCTTGTACTATTGTGCTGCTCACTTGGCCTGCCCAGCTCTCATAGTCCTCCTGCCAACCCTATAAGGGAATCACTATTTTCACTTCCATTAACAGATGAGGAAACTGAGGCAGAGAAAAGATAAATAACTTGAAGGTCACTGAACTTCCAAGTGGTGGAGCCAAATTCACATCCAATCTCTCCTCTCTCTTACACTATCATCTTTTATTAAATGTATGGTCACTATTTTCATGATGCATTTCCAACAACATGATTTATATAAATACACCTCATTTAAGCATGATGTCCTGAAAAGAGTCTTGAAACCTGCTCAGCTCAAGCTGATATTTGTCCTATATCCGCTAGAACAAATTGTGGTACTATTCTGGGTGTTTCGTTTTTTTTTCTTTTTTTGCTTCTTTTCTTTTTTTATTAAAACATTTTTAGACGTATATATAACTTACAAAGTGATCACCCCAGTAAGTCTAGTTAGTACCCATCTGACAACATACATAGCCATTACAATATTATTGGCTCTATTCCTGCACTATCATTAAGAGTGATGAAGAGTCCCAAAGCAAATTCATCCTAGGCTTTATTCATATGTTGTATCTAGGGAATTTATTTATTAGTTGAATTATAATGCCTTTCTAGTACAATTACAAAATTGTTTAATTACCTATCCCACAACTGTGTAAATTTTTCAAGAACAGGGATTTTACAGTTAAAACTAAATTCAGGCAAAATGCCATTGCATTGGCCACTGCACCATTCCATGACTATTGCCATATTTTGCCATATATAATGCACACTTTTTGCCCAAATTTTGAGGGAAAAATAAGGATGCACATTATATGTGGGTAGTACTAAGTTCTATATATAAACATTTTTAATTCTTGTATTTATGCTTATCTGTTAAAAGTGTAACTCTAGAAAGCAATAACAATACCTGTATGCAAAATAATACCCTGGAATGTGATCATTGGTTTTGTTTCTAAATATAAATAAATTAAATTTTGAATTAACAAATTAAAATGAAAGATTTTTTTCCTAAATGTTTGGGCCAACAATGGGGGTGTGCATTATGTATGGGAGCACATTACACACGGCAGAGTGCAGTACGTCACCTTGAGTGAGTCACTGAATCTCAGTGAGCCTCAGTGTCCCCACCTGTTCGTAAATGAACACATAATTATAAGTTTCTGTGAGAAGTATGTAAGCTGAGGTATGAAAAGCATGCAGCACAGTCCTGGCACATACAATGTGTTGAGTAAATCACAGCTAGCCAGACAACCTGAATTATAACTTAAACCAGGGATTGGTATATTATGGACCAAAATCCAGCCCACAGTCTGGTTTTGCATGGCCCATAGGTTAAGAATGGTTTTGTATTTTTAAAGGGTTGGAAAAAATATCCAAAGAATAATAACATTTTGGGACATGTGGAAATTATATAAAATTCAAATTTCATTGTCCAAAAATAAAGTTTTATTGGCACACAGCCATGCTCCTTTGCTTACATAGTAACCATGGTTGCTTTCACACTCCAGCGGCCGGGTGTTCTAATGTAACAGAGACCATATGGCCTACAGAGCTGAAAATATTTGCTCTCCAGCCCTTTTCAGAAAAAGTGTGCCAATCCTTGACCTAATCAATTATTGGACAAAGGTAAAAAGTCAAGTATTTATAAATCAATAATTTGTTTCCTGTGAGTATAATGTTATAAATGGAGATTCCATTCCTGGAAGCCCATACCCTACCACAAAAATACTGAAACTGTTTATAGGAGAAAATAAATACAAATATATATGTTGGGTCACAATCCCCTTGGGACTTCCCAGGTACAGACTAGAACTGGCCCCCATATGAAGTGCAGGAAGAGACTGACAAAGAGGCAGGCCCCCCCCCAGACTGGCAGGTGGCAGTTTTAACTAGCAAGAGAACTTACATACAAAGTTTATCCTGGGTGACTGAAAGACCAGTAGTTTTTTTGCACCCACCCACTAGTGTCTTAAAAGTTTATGTAGAGGCCTTAACTGGGTTCAGCTGCATACACCTTCCAGGTGGTCTCAGCAACACCTTACTTCCTCAAGACTGTGTTCTTGGGCAGCTTCTAGCCTGGGGAAGGCAGACACAATGTACATGCAGAATGTACATTCCCGGGCACAGGAGGGCATGAGGAGCCTCAGTTGCCCAGGTCCAGTGCACAGGTCAGCTGGTGGTCACATCCTCCAGCAACATGATTTTACAAGCACTTATTATATGAAAACAAACACAGCGTGAAAGCCATGCCATATATGTTTTCTTTGTGGGGGGAGGGGTTGTCTGCTGGGGTGAGTCTGCCTGAGGCCTTGTGGTTAGAGTAATTTGTGGAGGGGAGGCTCCTTCTCCCTCGATCAATCTCCTCTCTGGTAGCAGGTATCCATTGCTGTTCTGGGAACCATCCAAAATTATGGCCCTGTGTCCATCTCATTCCCTGAATGTAGACAAATGGCTCTACATGCATGTCTAGGACAAATGCCCAAGCAAGAGTAATGACCAGAAAACCTTCTTCAATGAACCTTTGTTCCTCCATTTCAAAAGACACTGATGGCTTAACTCCAATGACTCATCATGTCTTTAAGATCAAGTTCACATTCATGAATATGGCACAGACAGCCCCCTCGGACTGGGGACTGGTTCTCAGCTTGTTTATCACAAACTCCTACCTAAACTCCAGGCACTGGTGACACCTACTCATGGTGGCACGCCATTTCTTGCCACAGGTGCCTTTGCTTAGACTGCCCACCTGATATGACGGACCCTACCCTACCCCACCCCCATACCAACCAGCTTCCATCAGCCCTACTATTCACTTAGCCTGATGAACCCCTTTTAGTCCTTAGTGCATACTAGTGGGATAAGAAACTAGAATGTCTCTACTCCACATCACAACAGAAAATGAAAGTAAATGAAATTATTCTGACTCCACACAATAGAAGATGAGAGGGTACAGAAGAAGAGTGTGGTGGCACAATAATAAAGATGTCAAAAATAAAACCAAAAGAACGACAAGGCTTGACAATAAAAGGGCACAGTTTAAACTTATGAGTTAAAAAAAAAAGCCATTGAAAATGGATTAAAATCTGCCTTGACTGGTGTGGCTCAGCGGATTGAATGCTGGTCTGCAAACCAAGGGGTTGCCAGTTCAATTCCCAGTCAGGGCACATGCCTGGGTT
The DNA here is from genome assembly GCA_004024845.1 of Tonatia bakeri. Taxonomy (NCBI): domain Eukaryota; kingdom Metazoa; phylum Chordata; class Mammalia; order Chiroptera; family Phyllostomidae; genus Tonatia; species Tonatia bakeri. The sequence goes on from PVIA01001255.1 coordinate 224,716, forward strand.
TCGGGCCGGGTCCCCAGTTGGGGGGTGTGCAAGAGGCAGCCACACTTCGATGTTTCTCTCCCTCTCTTTCTCCTTCCCTTCCCCACTCTCTAAAAATAAATAAATAAAATCTTTAAAAACAGAAAATTGTTTAAAATCTAAATATATGTTGCTTACTAAAGATACAATATAATTGATCACAGGCAAAATTCAGAGAAGACCTTTGTTTCATAGGAGGAAAGAAAGGCCTCAAAAGTTAGGTTGGTAGATTTCAGAGAAACTAATCAGCCTTGAGAAGAAAAGTTTTGCTCTGTCTTTGTACAGAAAGAACAAAACCAAGAGAGAATGAGGAGGAACCCAGAGGCTGCCCGAGAACTATGGGATTCTGACCCCATAGAGGCTTTCATCAGAGCTACTCCAGACACCCAGGTCATTCTGACAACAGAACCTCTCTCTGCACCTCACAGGAATGTAATCAGCGTGAGAACATCCTGCAAATAAAATAATGCTAATTAGAATCAGGGCTACACGTAGTCTATTTAGCTCTATTATGGGAATCTCTGGAGAGGAATTTGGGGAATGAGTTTTTACTTCAAAGACTAATGTTAATGTGACTTAGTAAGAAAAAGATTAACTTGGGCCTTCACACTCAAGAGAGTTTCTGGTGCCACTGTTTCCCCTAATGCCTCTGGCCAAGTCAGGGCAGATAATAAATCACGTAGTTTTATTGTCCTGGTGGGTCACCGGGTCTATTCATCACTGCTGCAGTCAGGAAGGGATGGTGGACTGGGGACCACGGGAAATCTTGGTCCAGTCAGGTGCCCTGTCACGTGCAGCCAAGCAGCCTTTGTTCCCAGCTGTGGTCATTCTCACAACTGCTGAATCGTACACTTCCTCTCTGAGGAGTGGACAGCGCTGCCCTGTGGCTGTGTTGAGCAGACTCTGCACATGGCCTGGCCCTTCACGGACGCTCAAGAAAGCTCTGTTGAAAGGGTTAATTGAACAGGGGACACAACTCATGCAAGAAGTACCATATAACTGAACAAATGGAGAAGCGTTCAACCTCAAGGAAATACAAATTAAAATTATATGGTTACCTTGTACTCAGGTAGTATAAATACTGCTAATTTCATGAGTACAGGTGACTATTGCTTTACACACACACACACACACAGATGTGGTAAAATTCACCAAGAACTTGTTTATATTATACAATTTATATAAATTCTCAAATGGAAAGCAACTTGGCAATTCGTATAAATACCCATATGTCTGTATGCTTTGGTCTATGACCTCCCTGTAGTGGCATATCCTAAAAACTCCTTCTTAACAAGAAAAGCCATATGTACTATAAAGTTTATTACTATATTATCTGTAATAGCAAAATGATGGAAACAACCAAATTATTTAATAAAAGAAACAGGTTAAGTAAATTATTGAACACTAACTCAAATTCAATGGAATAGAGTTTACTGACTCATGAAAAATAATAATGTTTAAAACTTATAATATGAAGAAATTTTTGTGCTATAAAGTTAAATCAGTAAATTTAAAATTTGACACTAAAGTTTAGCTATATTTAAAACCATTTAAACTTCATATAAGTGTAAACAGAATTATGTGTGTGTTTCAAGAAAATATTACAGGTGACTATGGGTGAAATTTTCACTTTCTTTACTGTTATGGATACAGAGAGATCTGATCAGATCACTGGGAAGAAGTAGGGAGGGGCTGTAGGAGGAGTTTGTTGAGGCAATTGTGGGCAGTCTAGGATGGGATTGGCTGAGAAACTGAGTGCTTCCAGAGAGCATGGAATTATGGGCAAGAAGATTTGAAATAAAAGAGGGACTCTTTGGCTTGTGGTCTGGCTTTCTCTGGCTCTCAGGCTCTCTTCCTCCAGGATGCCTGCATGATTGTGCTGCAGCTGCCTGCATTTCTCAATGGGTGGTATTTTAGATGAGAAAGAACTCCAAGCACAGCCTAGGATGGGGCTGGCCTGGCAGAGGGTGGCAGGTTTATTCTTCGGGTGTTGTAGAGGGGACGACCTCTGCGGCAGAAACCTGCCACTCTTCCAAAATTGTGTAGCTTTTGTATCTTATGTTGTTTTAGTTTGTAAACTAACCCTATAGAAATAAGATAATTAAAACTAACAAGGGAAATGATAAGAGAACTCAGGTGTTACAGAGTTGAGCCTTGACAGGCCTAAGTAACTAATGCACGTGGAAAGCTGCTGTTCCAAAACTGTGAAGCTTTTGAATGAAGACTCCTCTCTTTCATCACCAAACCTTTGCCTCTGGGATTTTGCCTAGAGGGCGGCGGAGAGCTGCGGGATCCCAATGGCTGTTTGGTAACATTATAATATTGTCTGTGATGTTTTTTTTATTGTGGCTATATAATTGATACATATAATTATTACTAGTTTTAGATGCAAAATATAATAATTTTATAAATATTACATATATAGTGAATAGATTACCCTGATCAGTTGTGCAATGAATTTTTTTAAATATACTTAAAACTTCTCATTATATTTCATTGGAACTAGAGAAAGGAGGAAAGCTGCTCTTTAAAGATCTATTTGCTCTGTAAAACTTCATTATTTAAGCCCTGGCTGGCGTAGCTCAGTGGATTGAACGCAGGCTGTGAACCAAAGTATCGCAGGTTCAATTCCCAGTCAGGGCACATGCCTGAGTTGCAGGCCACGGCCCCCAGCAACTGCACATTGATGTTTCTCTCTCTCTCTCTTTCTCCCTCCCTACCCTCTCTAAAAATAAATAAATAAAATCTTAAAAAAAAACTTCATTATTTATGTATACTGTTGTACATAAATGCAATTAAAAACAGAAAAAAAAGGAAAAATGTTACCATTTGGGGGAAAGGGACAAATAGGATTTTTCCCATTAAACATTAGAACATATTTAAATCAAACATAAAACGAAAGTAACGATAACTTGAAGCCAAGCCAAAACCATTGAGGCAGAAAAGGCACCCCAGAAGTAGATCCAAAATTTTAAAGAATTAAATAAGTGGGAAGATAAAATGTAATAGCATATATTTTGACAATAAAACAAATAACAAAATGGAGAAAAATTAACTTAGATCCATATCCAATCTAAATTCAGTGGCAAAAATGGTAACTATAACAAATCAAACATAGGAAAAACTAGAAAAACACAAAGAAACATTCTTCTCCCAAATAAAGGGCTTTTTAAGTCATTGTAATAGAAAAAAATTTCAAAGGAAAGATAAATATTCTTACCAGGTAGCTGTTATTATTACAGGTAATTGTATAAATATTACCTACATTTGTGAAGATTAAAACACCCTAACTAAAAGAAAAACAATAGCATTGAAAAACTCAAAAAACATTATTAATGCCCACAAACAGTACACATATATGCACACATGCCTCATTCAAAGGGAAAACATTCCACAAGTTTCCAGCACAAACATGGACATGGGTGTGAACAGAACTCTTTTCATAAATCAGTAACTAAAAATTAGTTTAACGTGTTTGCAATTAAAGAAATGCAAATCAAAACAATGGGTGCACTCCTTAAAATCACTAAATTGGAAAAACAATAAAATTATTAAGCCCAATGTTGGCAGGGAGATTTGGCATGGCTCAATACTTTGGGAAGAAAGTCTGACTAGTTGTATCAAGAGTAATTAAAAATATAACAAGAACAATAACCCAATCATACAAATGCATGTAAGTAATTAAAAGAGTTTGCTTGGGGTTTTTCTTTTTTCTGTATATAGATGCTAGGAATAAAATTACTTAGTTATTTCTAAAAAATAGAAATGACCGAATATCCAGCAATGGGAAATGGAAAAGCAATAAAGGTATATTAAACCATGGACTGCTGTGGAGTCATTATAGCCATGTAAGAGCAAGAAAGAATATTTGTCAAATAATGTGAAGTAATAAAAGCTGAAATTTTTGAATATCCATAATGACTACAACCATGTAAAAAGTTCCATGTGTTTAAATAAAGATGGGATGATGATAAGGAGAGATGAAAATAATTCATATATTCTAATAAAATTTTATAACGCAAAAATTTTAACACTTTTGCAGAATGAAAGGCAACACAGAGCAAAGACACCATTTTAAATCCTTCATGACCAGTCTCTAGGAACCTTTCGGGCAGTTTATGCCCACAGATGTGCTGTTACCTGAATTACCTCGTCTAGTGGTAAAGGCCAAATGGTATCTGGTCAAAGGGTCCCCAGGAAGGTGCACTAGAATTACTTACAGGAGTGCTCACTAATAGTTATGAGTACACAGTGTAAGTAGAATCAGCCAGGGCGTTCCATCACTGCAAAAACACCTTCCTCAACCATCTGGCCTAGAACCACTGGCCAGGCTTACTGAAACACACATAGGTCTTAGGATAGCCTGATAACACGGAGGTTTCTAAAAAATTGCATTGTTATTCAAGAGAAAACCTTTCTGTCATTATAATCAAGAGGCTAAGAAAAGCTTCTTTGAAATAAAATGCGTTTCAACACAAGGTATTAAGTTAAAGACACTTATGCCTTACTTCAAGAAATCAGCAACTTTCTCAAAACATTTTCTGAAGAAATGTACATTTGCAGGGAAGCAGCTGTATTAATCCAGTGGATTCAAGTGTTAACTCACTAGGAAAAACAAAATGCCCATTTTGTTTTTCATTAAGGAAGACAAAATAGAGGAGTTCCTATTACAGTGCCATAAACCTCTTGAGTGCAGGGACATGGTCATATTTTTCTTTATAACTCTGCAGCCTACTAGTACATTGTTGAGTGTGGGGGGAGGGGTTGGGTGAATGGGTGGATGGGTCAATAGATGGATTGCTGGCTCGATGGCTGGGAGGGTGACTGGGTGGGTGGATGGATGGATAAATGAGTAAGTTAATGGATGGATGGGCGAATGGGTAAGTGGGTGGAAAGATGGATAGATGGATAAGTGAATGGCTGGATGGGTGAATGGGTGGATGGATGGATAAATGGATGGACAAATGATTATGAATCTTAATCTCTAAGGATCTGCTCAAAACCTTACACATATCAGAGGGATACAAAAGTTACACTGGTAGGAAGAGTGGTATTCTGAACATAAGCCAAACAAGAGAGCAAATAAAAAGCTTGTAAAATCAGCCCATGAAGAAATAAATGAATTATTTGTGAGATCTTTCAAGGAAAACTTCAGGGTTTCTTGCCTTATAAATTAAACTTAAATTCCTTGGCCATTTAATCAGGGTAAACCAGTATAATAGAGTTCATGAATGAGTCACTCTTGACAAAGAAGATAGGGTCTCACAGCCAAAGCCAACTCTGCTGCAATAGAAGCTGCATTCCAGCAAAGGTTTACAAAGTGTGCCCAGGACCAGCAGCACTGGCATGGATTGGGAGCTGGTTAGGAAGGCAAATTCTCAGGCCCCACCCAGACCTATAAATCAGAAACTCTGTGGGTAGGACCTGCGATCTACGTTTAAACAAGCTCTCCAGGTGATGCTGAAGTCAGCTCGAGTGTGAGAACCTATGCAGGAAGCACATAAATGAATAGAACTCCACACTTAGTTCTGACCCACATTCCTTTTTTTAATAGTGGGGAGGGTAGCAAAATATAGTTTCTCCGAAGTAAAACACAGAGACCTTCTAGAGGAAATGAAGATTTAAAACTCTTTTATACTGTCATTTTCAGTCACAACACCTACAGAAACCAGGAGGAAAGTGGCTTGCCAGTCTTAGGTACACCCATCTTCCCAAGCTGCAAACGCCAGAGTGTGGTTAATCGTGAGGCTCTTCTTTCTCAGAGTGCTGTGTTGGCCACTCATCACCTACTGCTAGCTGAGATGCCTCAGAGAACATTCTGGAAGTTCAAAGTCTTTTGGCTTCCTCTCAGTCCCGCTGGTATAGGGCCAAGTTTAATAGGTATGTATATTCAAGATCAACAGAGAACAAGGAACATAGCTCAATGGATTAAGGAAATGATAATAGGAAACTCAAGGTCTTTCCTTTCTTGCAACAATGCCTATCTACTTATCACACTCATTTTGGTTAGTTATTGCTTCTGGATGGGAGAGCAGAAGAGAGCTAATATTTGTTGAGGACTACTATGTTCATACTTCTCACTTATCCATTTGAAGTTGCTATCTTCATCCCTGTTGTACACATGAGGAATAAGCAACAGTCTCAAGGCCACACACTGCAAGTAGCATAATCAGTTGTTAACCTCTGGTGTGTTTCAGGTCCCCAAGACAACCCTCGGGTCAGTGATTGATTAGGTGGATTCACAGGACTCAGCATCCAGCCATCTTCATGGCTATGGTTATTGCAGTGGAAAGAAACTGAGCAAAATCAGCAAAGCAAAAAGGCGCACGGACCAAATCCAGAGGATATCAGGCACAAGCTTCCAGAGTCTTCTCCCAGGGGAGTCACATGAAATACAATGAATTCCCCCAGGAAGGAGTCGTAACAACACATGAAATATCTTCTACCAGGGAAGCTCATGAGAGACTCAGTGCTCAAGCCTTCCATTGCAGGCTGCTGACATAGGCCAACCACACACCAAATCTCCAGACTCTCAGAAGGAAAGCAGGTGTTCAGCATAAACTGTATTATTCACACAAACAGTTTCGGCACAGTAAGCCACTTTTATCAGTTAGAAAACAGTGTGAACCCTCCCAAAATCCAAATGCTCAGATGCCAGCCAAGGGCCGGCCTTGCAAGCAGACCTCTGTCAGGACAGCAGTCTCAGGCTTGCTGGATTAAGTCTTTTCTGCGCACACCAAGTGAGCCAGGTGCAAAGCTTCTCCTCTTTCCACTGCTGTGCCAGACAGAAACTTCTTCACACATTGCCCTAAAAACCCTGGGAGCTCTGTGGCAGTTTTTAAATATATACATGCCTGGAGGCAATGATTCCATTCCCCAGTGGAGATTCCCCAATCTCTTCTTGGAACTAGTCTTTGATCAGCAAAATTTGTCCAACTGCTTCAATTGTACCACAGGTTTTAATTTATGGAAGTGACTGACAACAGAGAGGCTAATGCCATTGAAAGATTTTTATTACTTGCCTTCCCCAAAAGAATGGGGCAGCCACGCCAATCAAGGCCACCTGGGGAAATACTAGGAGTTGGTCAGGAGACAGGAGTGAGAAGGAAACAGGCCACCATTCACTAGGGAAGGCAAGGCAGGGTAGATAACAGTTTGAGATTGACTGGTTTGAATAATTCCAGCATGCCTGGGGCAGAGGGACTGTCCCACCTACCTGGTCCCTGGTCCTGGGTGATTTAGGGCAGGGGAACATGGGCTTGGAGTGTGAGAGTTAGGTAAGGAAGTGTGAGCTCTGGATCACAGGGGAGTTGTAAACCACTTTGGCCATTAGTTTGGCCCTGTGATAAGAGGCTGCCAAACAGATACGGAATCTAAGAAAACAGAACATCAACCCATTGTGTGTCCCCTGTTTTAGGATCTGACCCACCCTGCCAATAGACCTGTCTCTCTCCCCTACAGCTTTCTAATAGGTGGACAGTGCTCAGCACAGTGCCCGGCCTAAACCTATCGAGAAACATTGGCGTATCCATATGGTTACTTTGTGGCTACTTATGAAGTGATAATTAAAATCACAGTTTCCAGAATTAGGCAACCTAGGTTCAAATCCCAGCTGTCACCTTAGGCTCATCATTTAAAGGTTTTAGAAAGCACTCATCTGTAAAATGGGGTTAATCATAGTACCTACCCCACAAAGTTGTTATTAGGGTATAATGTTGTGATGGGTGTAAAGTTCTGAGCAGGTGCCAGACACAGACTATTTGCTCTATCTAACACCAGCTACTATTACTTCCTCATTTATCCTCTTGACTGCAGGCCAGAGCTAGGCAAACATATTCCTACATCAGCTCACATCTGGGGACCTACAGATGGTGCTATGGCCAGAGGCCACTATAGTATATCCAGATACAGGGACAGACAGCTCTTATCCATCTCCTGATTAATTCCTTAAGGACCTTTCTCCAATAGGACCATACAAATCTGAGACAGCACTGGGAGCCGAAGGGTCCTAGTATTTTACTTGTAATGCTACCAAGATATCACTCTTTAATTCAAGGGAGTAACTAAAGTGAAGGAAACTAGAGAGATTCTTTAGGTAATGAGTGGAGTTTAGAGCTGGTGGGAAGAAAGAAAGTCACATGCAGATGAGAAAATGGAGGTGCAGAGGGGTTAAATGACTGATCCAGAACATATGGCTAAGCAGAGCCCTTCCTCAGGGCCCAGCTGTCACCCTACCACCGCATGCCCCCAGCAGTAAGCACCATGCCCGTGGCAGGCTCAGTTTCATCACAGCGTGAATCTCTGTATTGACTTCTTTTCCCAAAACATACTTGCCCTTTCTTCCTCCAATTCCAATATTATACCTTCTTGGGGACAGGATTATTTGAACTTGCAGGTACCCAAACTTTTCCTTTTTAAGATTCCATTTCCCCTTTTCCAAGGTGGGGAAGTTATTTCATGGAAGTACCTTATGACAAACCAAGAAATTTGCAATTTCAAATGTCTATTCATCTAGGACCACAGTCCAAGCTAAGTTACCTTGGGCAAGTTATTACACTTCTGTGACCTTTAGATTCCTGGTTTTTATAAAATGGGCATCATATCTGATAAAACTACTTTACAAAGTTATTTTTATTAGTGAATAAGAAAGTGGATACAAGAATGCTGTATGTCTCTAAAACACCACATCAATACAAGAAGCCAGTATGGTTTTTGTCAATATGCACCAAAAGAAGTAAAACATTATTCCTTTTCTAACCGCACATGACAAACAACACATTACTTTATTATTCACTTGCTATTTGTAGCTAATTTCCCAGCTTTTATTCTCTCCTTTTATAAAAGGAGAAAAGAAAATCCATGAAATAAGAATACTGCTATTTTCTCACATAAATTAAACTCCCTGTCCAAACAAACAGAATAGCCGGCATATGGGTCTGTTTTCTCAGTCTTCCTCCTCACCCCCGGGGAAAATCAACCATATGGCAGGAAGGAATCGGCTGGTGGCCGGCCTGGTCTGAAGGAGGAAAGACGTGACATTTGTAAAACCAGAAATGATGTTGCTGTTGACATTCTTATCCCAGCTCTGCTCCACCAATTGAGCCAAGAAAGCAGGGTGTTTACACCAAACAAGACAAAGAGGGTATTGGTGCAAAATCTGATGCATGTGAACAATTAAAGTAGATGGAGATTAAAGACAAAAATGCATTCTATCCAAGACTTTGGGTATACACATGCCTCTTAACACATCCAAGCTCTGTGTAAAGAGAGGCTATTAAATGCCTGGGAGGCTGATAGCAGAGAGAGGTCTCTCCAGCCACCTCAGAAATAAAGACAAGCCTGGAACGGAACCACACCAGTCAAGACATATTCAGAGCACAGATAGGATATCATTCCATACCCACTATTAAGGCTGAATGGAAAAAGACAGCATCAAACATTGGCAATGATGAAGAACAACCAGGACTCTCATGTGCTGTTGACAGAAGTCTAAATTGGTACAATGATTTAATAAAACTGTCTAGTAGTGTCTTCAAGAGTTCAACATACACCTACCCTATGACAGCATTCCACTCATCAGTATCTACATAAGAGAAATTAAAACATGGGTGCACAAAAGTCTTACATGAAACATTCTACCAGTAGCTTAATTCATAATATCCTAAAACTGGAAATGGTTGGGGTGTCCATCAATAGGAGACTAGACCTGGCTGGCGTGGCTCAGTAGATACAGTGCAGGCCTGTGAACCAAAGAGTCTCAGGTTTGATTCCCAGTCAGGGCACGTGCCTGGGATGCGGGCCAGGTCCCCATTTGGGGGTGTGGAAGAAGCAACCACACATTGATGTTTCTCTCCCTCTCTTTTTACTTCTATTCCCGTCTCTCTAAAAATAAATAAATAAAATATTTTTTAAAAAAATAGGAGAATAAAGTAACTGTGATATATCCATACATGGACTATTACTCAACAGAAAGGAATGAAACTGCAGATAAACCAAATAACATACATCAGGGGTCAGCAAATTATACCTGCAGACCAGCCACCTGTCATTGTTAATAAAGTTTTATTGAAACAGAACCTCACCCAGTCATTTTCCTATTGTCAGAGACCTGTGGCTAAAAAGCCTAAATTTACTATTTCTTTCTTTAAGAAAAAGTTTTCAAACCCCTGACAAAGACAAATGCAAAAAAAATTATGCTGAGTGAAAAAAAAAAAAAAAAACCAGAAACAAAAAAGCATATACTGCTTGGTTTCATTTCTGTAAAGTTCTAGAATAGGCAAAACTAATCTAAGGTGAAAAACATCAGAACAGTGCTTGTTTCTGGTGGATGTGGAGGACTGACTGAGAAGGGGTACAGGAGAATTTTATGGGGTGACAGAATTTTTCTATAAGTGGTGACATGTGGGTTACACAAATGTATGAAGTTTGTCCAAACTGATCACACAGTACAGTAAATATCTGTGCATTTCACTCTATATGTAAATGACACCTCAATTTAGAAATACCAAAATAAAATTTTTTCTTCCAGAAACAGACATGCAGAATCTTAGCTCTAAACTGGGCCCTCTATCTTTTCTCTTTGGACGTTTTGCATTCTTAGCTTCGCATTTGAAATTCAAGTTCAAGCTCATCTTGTGCAGCTGCTTCTCCTTAATTACCAGCTGTTCCTAATGACCAAGCCTCAGACCTCTTGGGATCCCTCAGAAGACCTGGTTTGTAACTTGATTTCGTCCCCAGGCATACCTCGGAGATATTGTGGGTTCAGCTCCAGACCACCCCAATAAAGCGAGCACTGCAATAAAAGGAGTTGTAATCTTTTTGCCGGTGGTGGGTCTTGCTTTCAATTTGTAAAAAGAAACGCAACATCTGTGAAGGCAATACAAGGAGGTATGCCTGCGAAGGCTTTGTTCAAACAGTCCTGTGGAGCGCGCCCAACACAGAAAAAGCTCAAAGCAAAGGTGCCCGGCTCCGGCAAGGGCGAGGCCAGGCCGGCTGTCTCCCGACGGCCCTCTCAAGACATCCTCTGAGGGGCCCCTCAGAGCACGGGACAGCACCAGTGACCCCCACACTTGCTTTGTCCCTGCACTCACTACTGGGTCACACTGACTGGTCAGCTCTAGTGGACAAGATCTCTCCCATTTCCCCCTCTCTGACTGCCCCTTCTGTCCAGGGGCTGAGACTGCAGGCGAGCCAGGCCCCAGCTCTCATCAGTCGCTCCGATGCCCACACATCCGGTGGGCGACCCCGAAGCCCCTGTCGGCAGAAACATCTGAGTGAGGGACCATGAAAGAGGCTGTCATCCAAGGAGCTTCAAACCCTTTTTTACAGACATCCCCTATTTCTCGTTTTGAAACCTCATTTTTTTCTTCAAGAGCTGTGGAGCATGAAACAAAACACGTGCGCTTAATATACCAAGAGGTATTTTACACTTAAACTGGGCTGCTCCCTCAGAACAACCTTCATTTTCGCTCCCCTGGGGCCCACTTCTTGTGAGATACACTTGTACCGAGAGGCCCAGTGATGTGTCCAAAGCTTTGCTGTGGACGTTTCAACATAGAAAGCGGCATGGTCTAAACAGGCAGCCCTGCCCCAGTTGCTTCCCAAGGCAGACCAGGCCAACAGCACCCTACGTGCAGGCCAGCATTGCCCGACTTTGACGTACAAACCACATTCTCAAAAGAAGAATTCCACAATGGAAAATGCATTGAGCAGGGGATATATTAGGAAACAATTTATTTTTATGTCTTCTTTAAAAACAAAACTACTGAGCAAAACTAAAATTAACAAGAATGATCTAAATAAACAAAGCAGACAGAAGTGAGTATTAACTCAGGAGAGATTTCTACCTGTCCCTGACAAGTTCCTCTATGTCTTTATTCCAGATCTTCTTATTGAATAAGTCATTTTGAGGTACCTACTAAGACTTGGAGATGTCCTCCCATTTCGTGTCTTCTGACTGTGGCTGAGTCCATTTTTCAGAGCTTTAAGCTTTCCTATTAAAGGCAAAATCCAGAGAAAATGGGAAGGGGCCCTGGGGAGCAGCAGTGGGGGCAGCTGTCTGCTTGTGTGTTTACCTTCAGGGAGATGAAAAGAAAAGAAGAGAAATGCAGGCTCTGTCCATGGGAAGGGGTTGTGGGCTGCAGCTAGCCCACAAGTTTCTTGAGTTAGGTGATATTTATTCTCCCATTATAGCATCAGTTTTGACTGACATGACCGGGTAGGTGAGTGTGTTTGTACAGGCCCATTTCACTGTGGTACTGGCTTGGGAAATCGTAGCTATAAACCCCTTTGTTAGGGGACTGAGTTTGGAGTTCTGATGATATTAGGCTGTTTGCCCCTCCTGTCCATCATGCTCCCAAGGTTGATGTGCACCCAAAAGGTAATGGCAAGAGTGAAGTGAAATCTATTTGCTGCACGAGACTTACGATCGAGCTCTAAGAGTTTCTCCGTCTCTAAGCCCAAGCCCTAAACATGAGCTCTTATACTCTCTGCTTAGAGTAGGAAAGCATGGAGGGCCCACAGGAGAAGAGCACACCTGGAAGATAGTTGCACCCACCCCAGGAGGCGGGGCTCAGCTCAGCTTAGGGCTGCAGCACAGGTGAGAGAGAGCAAGAGAGCCACACTCTCACGTACAAGGTTTTCACAAGCCATGACCCAGGACACCATAAACCTGGCCCAATCTGGGTCCTGGGGTCTATCCCAAGTACGTAAGTGTTCCCTCCTCTTGGAACAATGGTTGGGGGATGGAGGGGAGTGCAACAAAAGGAAATTAGCTAGAAAATAAGGACTTAAAAGATGCAAAGAAAAGCAGAATTTTCTTTGTTCAAAAACTTGGGTTGTGTATGGTTGCTGTACATTACCATTTTAGGAGGACCTTAACAGAGTAACTACGCTTAAAGTCAAAGTTATAATTACCATTATCTAATACATCTCTGTGACCCAGAGGGCACACAGGAACCCTGGATTATCGTAGAGGTCTTTACTGTGGAAGTAACAATCCGAACAGCTAACTAACCCTTTCTAAGCATTCACTCCAGGCAGAGCCTGTGCGTCATAACTGGTATCTCTGTGCGCACAGTGACCCCATGGCTGACTGCAATTATTACCTACACTGGGGAGACAGAAGCTTGTTACAGAAAAATAGATAACGCCCCCCGGTCTCACAGTCTGTGTAGCAGGCTAATTCCAGATTCAGGCCTCTTCATGCTCTGCCTTAAACTCCCTCCCATCATTCCCCATGCAAATTTTAGTGCTGCTACAAGAGTTTATCAAAAATTTCAGTTAACACCAACTGACAACACTTGCAGGTGTGACTATACATAGAATAATGTAACATGAGTCTGTGGTAATACCTGCCACACAGTAAAGCCAAGTAGGGAAGTCCTTTTAATGTAACTAGCTGCTTTCCATCTTGAGAGAAGAAAGGGATTTCTGACAGCTGGGCCGGGGATGGCAGTCTCTAACCAACAGAGCCGATCCTCAGAGGGTAAGTCTCTTAGATGACTGAGCTGAAGATGGAGAGGATTTACCTGAGGTGAAGTGTGTGTCATTAAGACGGAAACCAGCAGATGGGTTGCTTCTGGTTGTAAGCCAGCGCTGGGGAATGTGCTACAGTTCAGCCCCAGCACCCAGGCTAAGAGAGATCAAGTCATCCAGAGGACCTGGGTTACTTCGCAGCGTACACTGTGTGTTAGTTTGTTAGGGATGCCTAACAGAATACCACAGGCTGTGTGGCTTGAACAACGGAAGTTTATTTTCCCACAGTTCTGGAGGCTGAAAATCTGAGACCAAAGTGTCAGCATGGGTAGCTGCTTCCTTGGCTTGCCAATGGCTGCCCTTCTCACTATGTCATTATATGGTCTTTCCTCAGTCCCCAAATTTCCTCTTCTAATAAGGACTGCAGTCAGATTGGACTTGGGCCCACCCAAATGACCTCATTTGAACATAATTATGTCTTTAAAGACCTTATCTCCAAATGCACTTATATCTTGAGCGACTAGGGGTCAGGACTTTAACATACGACTTTTGCAGGGGTACAATCCAGCTCATAACACAGCATGTGGCAATTCTTAGTGAAGGTGTGGTTGTTGCTGCTGCTGCTTTGCTGGTTTTTACAGATAAGCAACAGACACCGGATTCCAGCCTGGGGGTGGGGGAGGCCTGAGACAAGTTCTCAAAGAGGTCAGATTACAGGGTCTTGGCAAATAACACCAGAATCAACCTTCACCTGGGAAAACCATTAAAGGCAAAACTCTTCAGGAAGAATTCCAAACTCCCAGAAGGGCCCTCATCTCAAAACTCTGGGAGTGAGGGCCTTTGTGAAAGACATGCCATCTGAGTGGAGAGGTAGGAACTGGGGAAACAGCAGCACCTGGATGACATCTCAGGCCCAGGTCAGGTGTGTTTGCTCAGCGTGACTCTCCTGCCTTCAAGAGCTGCACTGGGAGGGAGTAAGTGTACGAGGACAGCAGAGCCATCGGCCTCATCACTCCGGATGGGTGAAATGGTTCAGTGTCTGGCTAGAGCACGGATGTGTTCCTAACCACTCAGGCTGAGTTCCTGGATAAAAGACAAAGGCAGCCAAGTCACTGTCATCTTCTCAGGCACAGTATCTGCCACAAACTGACACTAAATGGAAGAAAGCTGAACCCCCTCACTTTGCACACGTGGGTCATAAAATCATAAAAGAGTCACAAAATTCCACAAGCTCCACAATTCTCCCGAAGCCCTGCAGTTCACTGGCATGAAGTGCACACGGCTTTTCTAAGAAACAATTACCCTCTGCATCCAAAGGTCCAGCTTGCAACATCTGAAAACGTGAAGCGGTTCATTTATAGAAACGTTCTTTTCTTTGCAAACCAAACAGAAACGCAAGAAGACCACCCCTCCTCTCCCCGGCAAATTGGCAAGATGTTCAGGATGCCCTACCCACTGATACGTGAGGTCGTGATTCTGCAAATTAGCTAATGAATGGAACGTAATCCCAGGAGTACTCCCAATCTGTCTGCTGCTGGAGCCAGCCGGCTCTGCCTTCCCCAGGACGCAGGATTTGCTGTAACACTTGGAAAGCTTCCTCGTTTGCTCACAAAGAATTTGTGGCAGAACATGCGGTGCTCTCAAAATGTTACCCGAGAGGCTTCAGAAACAAGGTTCCAGGGTTTAAGTGAAGTAATAAAGTAGATTTCTTACAAATGTTAAATCATGATTTATGACTCTCTGAATGTCGACTCCAGCAGACAAGACTGGGAGAAAAACATTCCTATACAGTCAGCCTTTAAACATAAAGAGCAGACAGCAAAACTCGTAAAGATTCTCTTGACTTTGAGCTGTTGATTCTCAAAGCATGGCCCTGGGCCAGCAGCATCAGCTCAGCTCGTTAGAAACGCAAACTTGGGGGGGCCACTCCAGGCCTACTGAATCAGAAACTCAGGGGGGACCCAGCAATTATCCTCAAGGTGATTCTGGCATACACAGAAGTTAGGGAACTGTTTATTTAGGGGGTTGTAAGGAAGCTTCACCCCCTAGCCTCTGGCCATCGCCCTTCAATTTATTTCAACATTCAATGATCACTTATACATCAGCTACAGCTACAGTGAATGGCAGAGGTGTCAAAAATTAATAAAGAGGTTACCCTTGACCCTTTCTCCTCTTTTTTTCTCTGATATTCAATCTCTTCTCCTCACAGTTCTTCCTGTGAAGAGACTCTAGTGTCTGTTTCCTTTCCATTTCCACAACAGCCATGCTCCTCACATTACCCTGGCTTATTGCACCTGCTTCCCAAACTGGGCCCCCTCACCTCTGTTTTTCCCTGAGCCTTTCCTGCATCACACACACCACTGCCCTTGTTGTCACAGAACTCCCCTGCTCAAACCCTGCAGTGTTCCCCACTGTACCCCACAACTGGCCCAAAAGGCTTTCTTTTGGCTTTCAACTTAGTGCCCAAATTCTGTGCCCCAAATCAACCTGCCCCTGTTCTGAGCCATTTTCCCTCCCTAATGAAAATAAAATTGAATTCCTGAGGCAGGACTAAGACTTACATTCTCCCCAGGTGTGCAGTGGTGTAAGAAAACCAGGGGCATGTCATAAAAAGGGCAAGTCACTAAACACATCCACCTCAATTCTTTATCCACAGAAGGATGATATTAAAAACCATTGTATAGGTGTCTTAGTCATTTTGGGAACAAAATTACCATAGACTGGGTGACTTAAACAACAAACATTTACTTCTCAAAGTTCTGGAGACGGGGAAGTCCAAACCCAAGGTGCCAGTAGATCTGGTATCTGGTGCAGACCTCTTCCTGGTTTGCAAATGATTATCCTCTTGTATCCCCATGGTGGAGAGCAGAGAGAGAGAGGGTGAGCACTAGTGTGAGCTAGCTCTCTTGACTCTTCTCATATGGGCACTAGTCTCATTCATGGAGGCTCCACCCTCATGACCTAATTACCTCCCAAAATTCACCCACTTCCTAATACTATAACCCTGAAGATTAGGATTTTGACATATGAATTGGAGGGTAAGGGAGTAACTCTTCAGCCCACAAAACAGGGCTATTATAAAAACCAAAATGAGATATTGCATTTGAAAGCAATCAGTAAAGTATATAGCATAAAAGAGGCTTCTTTCCCACAATTCATCTCCATATAAATCTTAATAAAATTCAAAAACTCACTGTTATCTTGATTGCAGTGATGGTTTCAAGGATGCAAACATACATAAAAATGTATACAGCTATTTACTTTAAATATGTACAGTTTATATCAATGTCTATGAACACCTCAATAAGCCTATAAAAAAACTTTTTGTTGACTCTGGCTTCTAGTAATGTCAGAATAGCCTGTGCAGACTAACCCTCCTGCAGGTAAAAATTATCAAATGCGGATAAAATATATTTTTAATGTATTTAAAGGTACTAGAGAGAGACCAAGAGAGGCAGAAACTAGACAGAAGCCTATCCTTGAAAGACAACTACAAAAGGTGAGATCTGTGAGTGTGCAGCAGACATTTGCCTGAGGATACTCCCCAGTTTGCATGCATCTAGGGGTGGAAGAAAGCCACAGGATCCACTGGCTTGAAGTACCAGAGGAAAATTTGGTGGCTAGAAGAAAAACATAAAACTAGACAGAGGTGAAATCCTAGGAGGGAGGCAACTGCAGAAGGGATGAGCACACAAAATCTGTGATAAATCCACCCAGATTGTTGGCTGACTACTAACCTACATGTGATGTGAGAGAACACCATGGGTATGATGGAAAGGCAACAGCTGGAGGCTGAAAAAATAGGTAGAGATGTCACTGCTGCCTAGTACAAGGAACTGACTTTGGAGTTTGAGTCCAGCCAAGTTAACTGTTAAAGCAAAATCCTATTGAAAGAAATATAACAGGATCCAGAGTCTCTATAACGTATATTTAATAATACCCAGAAATTGATCAAAAATCAGTAGGCATGCAAAGAGGGAAATAGAACCCATGTTATAGAAGAAAGTTTTCAATCAAGCCAAGATGACCTATATGTATTTGATATATTCAAAATTTTAAATAAAAACATATACACAACCAATGAATACATGGATGACTTCAACCCAGAAGTTAGGTGCTTTGAGAAAAGAATCAAAAGGGAATCACAGACATGAAAAGTACAATAACTGGAATGGGATTAACAGCAGATTGAAGGCAGCAGAAGAGCCAGTGAACTTCAAGCTAAATCAATAGAAACTATTCAATCTGAAGAACAGCAAAGAAAAAAATGAAAAGAGAGCCTCAGAGATCTGAGTGACAATATCAATCAGTTCAGGAGAGGAAACAGAGAATAGAGCAGAAAAAAATTAAAGAAATAGTCCTAAATCTCCCAAATTTGGTAAAAGGCAAATCTATAAATTAAAGAAACTCAACAAAACCCAACAGAATAAACATAAAAAAAAAACCTACCTGAGGCGAACTGCTGAAATATAAAGTGAAATTTTTGAAAACAGCCAGTGAAAAATGGCACATTACAAACACATGTGGACAAATTACAAGTGGCAGTGAACTTCCCATCAGAAACCATGGAGGCCAGACGACAATGGAAGAGTGTCTACAAGCAGCAAAGCAATCCTTCAAAAGGAAAATGAAACCAAATCATTTTCAAATGAACAACGTTTATTTCAAAATAAACAAAATTAGAGAATGTATCATAAGCAGACCTGCAGCACCAAAAATACTCAAGGAAGTTCTTCAGCCTGAAGGGAAATGACTGTAGATGGTAACTTAAATCTACAGAAAGGAGTGAATACACATTTCAGAATGTTTTCCAAATCTTTAGGCAAGCAAACTTTACTTTCCTGATTTATTTTTCTAGAATAAATTTTTATAGAAGTTTTACTGTATAAAACTTCCATATTGATTTAATAGTGTTATAACTCTTTCCAAAACATCTCAAGTTCTGTCTAAAATCAAAATGTTCCCAATCTGCTGACAGTATTCACATAATCTATAGTCCACATTCAGTGGGATGGCTCTATTTAAAGTATCTTGATAAAACCAAATGCCTGCTCATAGGCAAGATGAAATAATGAAATCATTTTAATGAGATTTTTAAAACATAAAGGCAATAACTCCACTCAAACTCTATTCACGCTCTTAAGCAGATTACTGGTAAAATAATTTAGAATAGAACACACCTCAGTCCTGTTCCCCACTTTTCTTCACACTGGCATTCTAACTGGAACACTTTTTCTGTCACCTCCATCATCTCTGTATGTCCAACTCCGTCTGACTTTCAAAGCAAAGCTCACACACCCTCTCCCCTCAGAAACCTCCCCTCTTCTCCCCAGGCAGAGGGGCTCCCTCCCTCCAGGGCACTCTGTCAGCATTTCAGTGCTTTCTCACTTGAATTACACTCCTTTGTGTATAAGCTACAGGGAATAAGATTTTCAGTCAGGGTTTGCAGAATCAACCCCATATCAGAACCAGCCAGGCAAGATGATGCTAAGTCAGAGTCCAAACCCAGGGAGTCAGGAGTGAGGAGTGAAGTGGTTATTACCAGAGAAGCAGGCTTTCAGGAACACTGGGTGACTGGAGACAGCCATATTTGTCAGGGGCAGCTGGGCACTGGCTCTGCCCTCTGCCCCAGAAGTGGAGGAGGGAATGTAACCTTGTTCATGTTGAGTTTGATTGGGGAATCTAGAGAGCCCAGTGCCTATAAATGTCCCATAACATGTAAGGACAGTGGTTTGACCTGTCTTCTCAGACAGAACCCTACGTGCTTCAAAAAAAAATAAGATAAAATAAAATTCCAGCAACAGTGCACCCTGTGGGGAAGACAGGCAGGGAAAAGCCCAGCCATCACATTCTAAGAATCTGCTTCTGCTCAGGTTCTGTCTCCTTGGAGCTTACCACCAGCTCCCCTTGGAGACAGAGCTGTTTGGGGCAGTGTTGGCATTCAGTTCATGCATGAGTTCTTTAGGTCCCAGCATACCACAGGCACTCCATAAATGTCTGCTGGATGAATTTGATAAATGCTGGATCCCGACTGGCTGCTCTAACCCCACTAAGGGGAGCAGAAGCTGTGAGCTGTGCACAGCACTGCTGGCTGGCTTGGGGACACTTGAAAAGCTGGTTGCCTCCACTTGGACTCAGAATACACAGCAGCCTTCTAAAGGATCCAGGTAGGCCAGGAAACTGAACTCAGTTCAAAGGTATCAGAAAACTACAGAAAAGTTCAGTTGTCTGTCCCTAGAATAATATCTGTCCCTAGGGTGTCTGGTCTAGGAAACTGTTCTGATGCAGGGTTTCTCAACAAATCAATGGGACCCAAAACCAAATGCTTTCCTCATCTCCCCTCTCCTGCCACAGCCTGTCCCTCCATCATACTTCCTTTTGGTGAATGACCACTCAAGTAAGGTATCTGGACTGAGCAGAGTAACTGCAGGTCCAGATGTCATCCCATGCTGTTTGCTCCTCCTCTTTTCCCACATCCTCACACCCAACTATGACATCCTGTCATTTTAGCTGGTGGACAGACTGTATTTCCCCAAAATGGCCAATGGCAATGTTTCCAGATCCACGTGCTCTTCTAGAATCATGCCATTCCCCTTCAAGAGGTGGAGATTATTTTCTCTCCCCTTGAACTTGCGACCATCTCCATAAACAGAATATGACAAAAACAATGGGACATGAGTTTGGAAGCTATATCACAAAATTCAGTATCATTCAACCTGGTGTTCTCATTCTGTCTCTCTCGTTCATTCTCTCCCTCTCCCCTCTGCTGTCTCCCTCCCTCTCCACTCACCTTCAGGATCCAGACATCCTATTGTGAAGAATCCTGGGCCACATGGCAAGGCCACACATATGTGTTCCAATGACAGCCTGGCCAAAAGCTAGCATCAAACAGCTGGAAGTGAGTGAGTGAAGGTTCAGATGATTACATATCCTTGCCTTTGAGTCATTACCGGTGGCACTGAGTAGACCAAAAACAAGGCAGCCCTGCTCAAATGGCAGATTTGTAAGCAAAATAAATATTTTCATTATTTTAGGTCATTGAGTTTTGTGACAATCTGTTATAGAGGTGTAATCACTGCAGTAATCTCATGAATATATCTCTGAGCCCTCTACTCTCCGGCCCAGCTGTCAAACTTTTGTTCAGCCACCATCACCTCTCATCTCAACAATTTCAACAGACTCAGTAAGTCTTCCCAAACTCTGTTCCCTTCCTTCTCTAGTTCATCCCCCAAAGCTCCTTCTGGAGGGCCCCGCAAGACACAAACCACTCCCTTGTTTAAATTCCAATAAGTGATGATAAATGGATGGATGGATATATATAGATAAGCCATAGAAACACGGATGAAGCAAATATGAAAAATATTCATTTTAGAATCTAGAGGCTGAGTTTTATGAATATCATATACTATATACTTTTATGCATTTTAAAATTTCTCACTTAAGAAGATTTTTAAAGATGAATATAAATTTCCTCCAATTGCTGCCCACAGCTCCTTCTGCTTATGCCCCATTCCATTCCTGGACCCTCCCCGCAGGTTCCAGAGCTCCAAGTCCCACATCTTAGTGCCAATGCTCTGGCATGGCCTCTGCTTACAGAAACTCCACCCAGTTTCTTTCTCTGCCAACCTACAACAGAGATGTTCCCTCCAATGGGGGTCCTCCCTGCCCTTGGAGATCCCACCAGGGTCTCCCTAGCAGACCCCCACAGCACCACTCCTAGTGGCTATGGCTGATTCACCACCATATCCTTCCTGCTTGAGTAAGAGCTCCTGGAGGACAGGGCTGGCCTTACCCTCCACCCACTCCATGCCTAGTACTGTGCTGGGGCAAAGCGAGCTCCAAAGAATTTGCTAAGTTCTAAAGAAACGCAGGGACATAATCTCAAAGAGATGGAAGTCGGTTCAAGTACATATGTATTCAGGCCTCTTCTCCCTCTCCTACCCTCATCTGACCCCCATTCATTGCAACTATGCAATGTACAAACTCAGCTCACCTCTACTGAGTGCCTACTCTGTGCCAAGCTCTGCTCTAGGTATTTCAGATACAATGTGAATAAAACAAAAGAACCCCTGAGCTCATGTGGCTCACTTCTGATGAGAAAGATAATAATAATGTTAGAAAGACAAAATATTTAGTCATGTCATTAGACTAAACACTCTTCACCGTGAAACAATACCTCTCACCTTATCAAAATATTCACAGCCCAAGAACTGAAGCCTGTGGTCATAGCATGACCTCAGCAGCACAGGCCCACCATCTCATGTCCAACTGACAGGGCCGGGGATTCCAGGGTCCGCCTCCAGAATTATTCTGCCAAGCCTAGACATTCCTGAGGGCCCCATGCCCACTACCACATCTGAGGCTCATAGAAACATCCAAGTAACTGCGTAGCACCCTCCCAGGTTCTCCTGGAATGGGCATTATAGTGTCCAGCAGCTACACCATGCATCATGTTATGAAAGAAGAATAAGATTTCTAGCTCTTAAAGCAGACTAATCATAATCACGACAGCAAAACGTACAGTCCCTTTGCAGTTCCACAAAACCCAAATCCTGTTGTAGCCTCGGCTCTTTTCCTGACCCCATCTTCTTCCTCCGGTTTACCTTTACCTGCTGTCAGTTCCCCCACACTCCCTCTTCTCCCCACCTGTAGGACAGAACAACATCCTCATTTCAAACCAAACAGGAAAGCACCAGGATACTTCAAAGCCTCCCTAACTGCCTACCTCAGTAATCAGGTTACTCCATTTATTTTTTTAAAATCATGAAGCTTGAGCACAATTTCAAAGCTTAGGGATTTTTATTTATTCAGTGAACATTGATTAAGCTATTATGTACAAGGCATAGTGCCAGTTGAAGCATGGTGACATATGCTTTCATTCTAGAGAGTGTGGGCCTTACAGAGTCCTCAGCAACAAAGAGACCAACATGGCGTCTATCCACTGCTTTCAGGGGTAGCCAAGCATCTTAGATGAGACTAGAAACAGTGAACGATTATTTCAGGAGCTTAGAACCCATTCCTAAACCTGGCTAACCTCATCAGTAGTTCTGACGGACACGTATGCCTTCACCTCCCTTTTTCACTTCTTTGCCCGCTTCCAAACTTCTCCCTATATTCTCACATCCTGTTCTCTTCTGTCCTGTGTGGGTCTCTCCTACCCTATCCTCAATTAACACACATAAAATCACTCTCACATTAGCACACCCAGGTGACCTCAACAGCTGAAAAGAGTCAAACAAGAAGATAAGGCAGGTAGGTGTGAGGCTGAGGGGGTGAGGTTCCTTTCTACATCATAAATCTAAACCAAATGGAAAATTAAAAATAGTCAAGAAAATACTCTAGAAACTTTTTGTTCTAGCTGCAAAACTCCCATCATCCCACCTTCTTCACAATATTGCCTGTCCCTTTTCAAAAGGGATCACAAAATTAGTTAGAAGAAAAGCCATGGGCAGGCCTAGCAATGACTCTAAGAATGACTTACAACATAAGCAGCTGCACTTCCACATTCCACCACAGTGTGTGGATTCCCAGCATGGTTGATGAGCAACTCCCAGTTGTCTTGGGAAACATCCCAGAATCTTTTTCAAATAAAGCAAAAAATAAATAAATAAAAGAGCAAAAAATTCAGAATCAAAAAGCCTTTGGCACCACACAGCAAATTCCATTACAGTGGGATGCAAGTTCCCAAATTGTTCAAATGGATTAAAAACTGAGTCTGCATTCATTTTAACATTCTACATTCTGTGATAGCAACAAGCACAAATCACAGAGAATTAGGCAAAGTACACGGCAACAATAATAAGTTCACCTCCCCAAATCATTAACTTGCAAGTAATTGGAAATCATAAATGTCTAATGATATATTTCTAGTGAGACATAAATTCTCTTTCTAAAATAGTTATTCATAGAGATACCCTGTCTGCTAAATTTTTACTCTACTGCGGTTCTCCCCTTAAATGCACTAGATACCTTAAGGGTAGAAAGTTCCCTAACAGAAGCCTCCTATTAAGCATCTATTTGGGCAATTCTACCCCTGTACCATTTAGCAATAAAAGTGAAAAAGAATTAAACAGCACAGATTAGTTTAAATAGCTAGCTATAAAGCATAATAACATCTGTTTAATAAATTTTCATTAAAAAGCAAACCTCAGGATCATATGGTTCCCAGACCTGTATCAACTGGAGAGAAATGTATCAGAGACCATTAATTATTTTGGAGGCACTTTAACTCCCCATTAGCCGTCCCTTACCAGGGCTAAAAACCTAGTATCCCATCATTACTCTATGCATGCACACAAACACACACTCCACATTCAAAATAAGCTAAATTTTAAATAAAGCTTCAACCTTTCCATAAAACAAATCCTTTTTCATCTGCTCCTTTGAGGGAGAGGGGAAACAGCATGCTATATATTTTTATTGAAACGGAACACTTCATTCGCTTTCATTCATTCATTATGTAAACAAACATTTACTCTCAGGGCAAGATGTAAATAAGACTCAGCCACAGTCCTCAAGGATATAATCAAATAGGAAAGACAAATAATTTTTTTAAGTGACAGAAGACTAAGTGTTATAAACTTGAGGCAAAGGAAGGGGACCCTGGGTGGACAGAACTTGCACTCACATATGAAAGGTCAGACGGCCTGGCTAGGGCCAGATCCCATCTAAAAAGTAGACCAAACAATATAAGACACCACTATGTAAAACCCAAGTAAGTGACTTCGACTTCCAACCCAGATGAAGTGACAGGGACCACATTTACTTTCCCACCTGAAACCACTAAAATAACAGACAAAATACTCAAAAGAACTGTTTTCAAGACACTGGGTATCAGGCAAAAAGCACAGCGATCCCAAGGGACAGGGAAGAGATGAGATGAGCCACTACCTTGAGAGAGTTCCCAGACCAAAGAGAAGGAAAAGGCAACCCAGGCGAAGGCCAGCAGCGCCCCCTGAGTTGAAGGGACAGGGATGAGGGTCCAGGGAGACCAAGGCAGCTAGAATTCACAGGGCAGAGCACGGGGGAGGAGAGAGCTGCACAGAAATAGAATCCCAGAGATCTGCACAGGGCCCCCTGTCGGCATCAGTGGAGCACAACGCATTAGTATGAAGGACAAAGCCAAGGCTGAGGAAAAACCACCCAGAATAATCAGAGCTAATAATCACACAGGGCCAGCAAAAGTGTCAGTTGTTACCAGCCAACAGAGAGATGCACTAATTCTACACAAAATTTCAACAAGTCGAATTCAATGATAAAATTAAAGGATGGTCACACTTGCAGAAACTGACTGCTTCCAAAATTCACACGGAAATGTGAAAGACCTAGAACAGCCACAAAGTTGGAAGACTCACACTACCCGATTTCAAGACTTTTCATACATATTAACTACCATCATCATGGCAGCGTGGTGGTGTTGCAAATACAGAGAGCACAGCAGTGGAACCGAATAGGGAGTCCAGACACAGACTCACAC
The DNA here is from genome assembly GCA_004024845.1 of Tonatia bakeri. Taxonomy (NCBI): domain Eukaryota; kingdom Metazoa; phylum Chordata; class Mammalia; order Chiroptera; family Phyllostomidae; genus Tonatia; species Tonatia bakeri. The sequence goes on from PVIA01001255.1 coordinate 249,686, forward strand.
ATGCATGGAATGAGTTTTGACTAACGTTCCAAAGCAACTACTGAAGAAAGGATAGTCTTGTCAACAAATGATGCTGGGACAACTGGATGTGCATATACAAAGTTTTTTAAAATACACTTCATTCCATAACTTTCATCATACACAAAAATTAACTCAAAAGGGATCATAGATCTAAATGAAAAACCTAAAACTATGAAACTTTTAAAATAAAACATGGAAGAAAACCTTTGTGATATGGGTTATTCAAAATTTTTGTTTGTTTGTTGTTGTTTTAGCTATGCTTCCAAAAGCATGATACATGGAATGAAATGATAAGCTGGACTTCATCAAAATTCAAAACTTCTCTTCAAAAGACACGGTTAAAAGAAGGAACCATACACCACAGACCAGGAGAAATATGTGTGGTCGCACATCTGTTGAGGTCCTTGTACCCAGAACATCTAAGGAACTCTAGAAACTCAGTAATAAAAAGAAAATTTAAAAAATAAAATATGGTAAAAGGTTTGAACAGAAACTTCAAAAAATAAACAGATGGTAAATAAGCACACTAAAGGATGATCAATATCATTTATCATTAGGGAAATGCAAGTTAAAACTACAGAGAGATGCCACTATATACTTCAAAATGGTTAAAATCTGAAAGCGTAGAAAAGGTTCTAGAGGAACAGGAACTTCCATATAAAGTGGGAAACAATCTGACCATTTCTTAAAAGTTAAGTGCACACCTACTATGTGATCTATCCATTGTGCGTCTAGGTATTTGCCTAAGAGAAGTGAGAGCATGTGCCCATATGAAGGACTGTGCATGAATGTTCAGAGCAGTCTTACTTGGAAGAGCTGAAATTTGGAAACAACCCAAATGTCCATCAACAAGAGAATGGATGAACTGTGTTCTATCCATATAATGGAATACACTCAGCAATAAAAAGGAATGAATTATTGATATAAACTGCAACATGGAGAAGTCTCTAAACAATTATGCTGAGTGAAAGAAGTCGGCCAAAAAAGAATACACACTGTATCATCTCCTTCACGTAAAACTTGGGAAACATGCAAACTAATTGACAGTGACATAAGGCAGGTCAGTGGTCACCTAGGAGAAGGGGTGGGATGGGCAGGAGGGCAGTGTTACAGAGATGCACAAGGATATTTTGGGGGTGATGAATATGTTTATTTTCTTGATTATGGTGGTTTCACCAGTGCATACACACGTCAAAATTTACCAAACTGTACCCTTTAAATATGTGCCATGTATGGTATGTAAATTATACTTCATAAAGCTATTTTTAAAACTTTTAAAAAGTCTAAGTAAGTATAAAGAAGTGGAGATTCATGAGCAAATCTGATGGGCATTATCTCCATTTTATTCATGAGGGAATTCAGAGTCATTTGCCAGGTAAACAGAGAACTTTACTCCAGCTCGATCAGGCACCAACATTGAACATCAACATTTTCACTTGCAGAAAAAGGGAAAAAAATGATGGATGTGCCCACTGTGCTTTAACTATGAAGTCAGTGCAATTCTGCAAAGGACACTCTTCCGAAGGAAGAAGGTCCACCCTGCCCCTGCCTGAACACTTGTTTAGTGTGTGGTGCATGGCCGCATTTATAGAGAGCCCACGGGCGGGAGGGGAGTTTCGGGGGGGAAGAAGAATGCTCTCGCTGACATCCCTGTGCAGCTCAGCGAGGAGGGTTGCCTGGCACTTCCACAGAAGCCGTCGCTTCCCATTCTCGCCTGTCCACTCCAAATATCCAGCTGGGCCTGAACTCTTAAATTCCTGGTTCATTGTACACCTAAAGAAATTAAACAGGCTTATTTTCAACATTAAAGTCAACCCAAGCAAATTTCCTGTGCAATACACACACACAAAAAAACAGAGTTTTAAGGGTCAAAACAAAAGCATACATTTCAAATACACTAATCAGCAGTGCCAGAAAAACCAGACCTTCTGACTCCAAGCCCAGTCTTCTCCCAGGCCCTCTGTGGTACCTCCAGCACAGTGCCAGCCCAGCCCTTTCCAATCCCAGGAAAGCCTGTCTTTCTGTTAGATTTCCTTCTTATTTTGAGCTTTGGTCCATCAGTGTAAAGCGAATTATTTTTCAAGCTTTTATTTTAAATATTCATCTTCTTGAAGTAGGTCACTCTTCTAGGAGCCTCAGCTTCTCTTTGAACTGATTCCCCGTTTCTCCCTATCTCTCCTAATAGTAACGCATAATGCATTCAAAGTGTGAAATCCAATTCCAGTTAATTTTATTGATTCCTTTCACAGCCTCCTTATTTCGTATGCTAATTCATGTTTATTTCAAAAAGAGAAAACAAAACAGCCTTTTTGGAGGGAATGCCTTCAAAATTTGTAAAGAGCCACCACATTTTTATTCAATTATGAATGAGTTATACAATATTTAAATCACTCACTGGAAATAAAGGCAGGTTTTAATCCATTTCAGGATGCCCCAAATGTCCTTAGATAACATGTCCCCTTTTTTTGAAAGTTAGTGAATGACAGAGATGATGATAAAATAAATACTGTGCCCCACCCACACGCACATTCACCAGGCCACCCGGTTGTTTAACATGTGTTTTCTCTGTCATTCCGGTCCCCTCGTTGAGTTTTGTGCTGCAGACAGAATACACACGGCAAGTTCCACTTAAGTGCATTTCTCCACTACTTCCTTTCTCTACAAATACTTCTCTTATTTTTGAAAGGGGACAAGTATGTACATATTTTTTTCCTGCATAATTCACCACCACGCCTAGGAACAGTCAGCCAGACACAGGGAAAATTGTCCTGCGAGGTTGGACCAGAATGGCCTGGGTCCCCTCCAACTCTTTCTTACTTCTTAAAAATGTTCTGTTTCAGTTCCAAATCCACTGATTCTAGAGTGACCAGCTTTCTCACGAGTAATGGATTAATCCTGTAGTAATGGATTCTGTGATAAAAGATGAGTCTCTAAAATGTCTGAGTGTCATAAGCAAATCAATCCTGGACTTGCTTCCAAAATCACGACTGTCCAAATTCAACCCCCAGAAGGCCACCAGAGCACCCCCTTACCATGTACGTCACCTCCTTACGCCTGTCCCTGAACAGGGTGATTTACAACTGCCTGGCCTACAGCTAGCAGGCTTTCAGATTTGGTGTTTCTGAAAGAAGTCATTTCCTTCTAAATCATTAATAATTCACTATTTAAATAGCAGTAATTCTGTCCTCATCATAAATAAATGCCAAGAAACTACCTTCATCATCTCCCACAGGAGATGAACTAGAAGAAATAGCTCTTTCCAAATGAAGGAAATATGACTCCATATTCCAGAACCCCTGGTTGGCTAATGAATGGGGGGGGGGGGGGGAAGACCTTAACTTAAAAGCTGGCGAGTTCCATTTTCTAAGTCTGTTTTCTTCTTCTCTATATCCAGTCAGTCACCAAGAACATTTTATTGACAGTGTCTTCTTTCCACTCCCCAACAATCTCCTTGCCAAAGCCTCTTCCCTCCCTTCTCTTCCTGCTCTGAAATCAAGCCCGAATCCATAATTGCACATTCAGCTGTCTACTTGACATCTCGACTTGGACGTTTAATAAGCATCTGAAACTCAATGCGTCCATTGTTGGATGTTTCACCTCCTCCCAAAACTGCTCCCTTGCAAGTCTTCCCCATCTCTGTGAATGACAACTGCATTCTTCTAGTTGGTTAGATCAAAAACATAAGTCATCCTTAAGTGCTTTCTCTCCCACCTTTTATTTCATCTATAGATCATCACCAGAGCTATCTTCAAAATATATTCAGGACATGACAACTTCTCACGACCTCCACTATTCAAAACAGGTCCAAGCCACCATTTCCATCTTCCCTTGCCTGGATTATTGCAATAACCTCCTAAATGCTTCCAGTCTGACTTTCATCCATATCCCCTGCACTATCATTTGCACACAGCAGGGTGATCGTTCCAAAGCATTTGAATTGGAGCATGTGACTGCTTGAGTTAAAAACCCTCTAAAGCCTCCCTGCATCACTCAAGAGTAAAAGCTTTAAAATATCGGTACAAGCATCCTCTCCTCCAGAGGCCTGTAGCAACTGGTCTGGTAGAGCAGTCTCTCCTCTGTGCATGTACAACATCCAGGGCATACCTTCACCAGCACTGACAATACCACGTGCGGCTCACTGGTGCCCCCCATTGGACTGTGAGTATCTTAAGGGTTCTTTCCCTCAAAACACACAACACAGTGTAGGTGCTCAATAAGTGTCCACGAAATGAATGAATGCAGTGCCAACTTCATGGGTGAATCATGCAGCCGCATTGAGTCTGTTGCTTAGAAGGGCCCTGCACTTGGTTTAATGTTCTGCTGTCACCATCTTGAAATTGTTACTAATTTTTGAACAAGGTGACTAGTATTTTTGTTTTTTATTGGATCCCACAAATTACATAGTTGGTCCTGGATGTATGGACAGATGGATGGACAGACTCAATATATGCACTGCAATACTAAATGTCAGAATATAACATCATAGCTTTCAGGGGAAATTGTCTGACAAAGAAATTTTATAGTTAGCCAACACACATATGTGTAAAGGAAAAAAAGACCCACAAGATCTCTGAAAGTCTATCATCTGTGTACCTTTCCTCCGGGAATGTTACTGGACTTTGAAAGACAACCAAATTTAGAATTTCAGTATATGAACCTGATTACCAGAAGGACACATGGCACCTTTCAAAAGAAAAAAAAAAGGAAGAAAAGAAATGATAAGGATTAATATGATCACATAATTAATACAACACGGCAATGGTTCAAGTATAGATATAGCATTAGAGCGGAACAGACACCTTAGGAGCATTTTCATTCTTTCCGTACACAACAACTGAGAGAGTGATAAAGACAGGTCGTGAATCTGGGGGAACACAGCACTACTCAAGCAATGGAGTTGACATAGCCAAAATAAATGGAAAAGGCTGAGTTAGAAGGTCAACTCCCAAGTATAATTCCTAATTATAATGTCCATGTATATTTTTAGTTATATGCTAAAAATTCAACTTACTTGTAAAATAAAGCCAGAAAAATATATGTGAATATTTTTTCAAACATTGAATGGTAGAAAAGTTTACAAGATTAAATTCTCTATAAAAATACCCCATCCAAAAAAATTACCAACATTAAAATGTAAGCAATGAGTTTGGAAAGTGTATTTGTAATAAACATTGAAGACAAAGATAATTCACTACATAAAAAAAAGTACATGCAAATGAACAATTGAGTTAATCAACAAAAAACTCTGTTTTTAATAACTAAATCAGAACTTTAAATTTAAATGAGAACTAAAAATGCAAATGCAAATAAATAATATTTGGAAAAATATTCATTCTTACTACCAATCAAGAAAATGCAAGCTAAAATAGAAAAATGTGATTGTTTATCAAATTAGCAAAATATTATAAATTATGATATCTATTCATTGTGAAAGAGGATAAGGCAACAGAAGGATTTTCATGCCTTGCTGGTGAAATAATAAATGGATACAACCTAATGGAAACCAGTTTGACAAAACATATCAAAAGCCTTTAAAAAGCCCATACTTCTGGCCTAATAATTACACATGAGGCTATTTCTATCTGATACTGGATATAAAGTTTTACATATAAAGATACTCATCACACCATTATTTATAATAAATATTTGTGCCCTGCCTAGTATGGCTCAGTGGATTGAATGCCAGCCTGCCAACCAAAGGGTCGTGGGTTTGATTCCCAGTCAGGGCACATGCCTGAGTTGCAGGCCAGGTCCCCAGTAGGGGGTGCATGAGAGGCAACCACACATTGTTTCTCTCCGTCCCTTCCCCTCTCTAAAAATAAATAAATAAAACCTTTAAAAAATATTGAAAAAGAATAAATATTTGAAAGCAATCTACATCTTTGCCTATAGTGGAGAGAAATTGACTTATGGTCAAACCATTGCAAAAAAAATAACATACGACAACTAAATTGAATGTCTATAAGTAGTTTAGTAAATGGGGAAATATATATATTAAGAGAAAACATAGGATACAAACATTTATACATGAGTGTGATGTTAAAGATGTAAAAATGTTTACAGGGGAGAAAAGCAAACCACTGTTATTTTAATGCTGTAAAATTATAACCATTTTGTTTTTTAATTTCTACTTTCCCTGTTTTTTCAATTTATCACAATGAACATGCTAATTTAACACAATGAATACTCTCTTAGCTGATGCGCAGACTGGCTGGCAGTCTCCATCACCTCTGGCAAACAGAGTGAAGACAGACGCCGGGCACGCTGGCAGCGTGGCTGGCAGCCACCCCTCCTGTCTCATCTACCTGCTTCTGCTCGCAGCAGTTGGGTTGTATACCTGCCAACAGTCCTTTTTTTTTCCCTCTTCAAGCCAGCTGTGCTTGTTACTATAATTACGTAATTCTATTAAATTACATAAATTGATGACATTGTGAGCGAGAAAAGAAAGAGGATTACTGTTGCAGTAAAAACCAAGTTGAACGCTGTAGAATGACTCCACAAAGAAAAAAGCTAGAAAAAGGAAGGTATGCAACTAGGTGTGGGCAAGACAACCACATCAAATTTGGAATAATTTATAAAATAGAGAAGATTTCTCCATACTGCATCGCAAAGTTGCCTTCTTAAAATCAAGAGTGTCATACAGCAGACTGAAAAAGAACAGATCTTGGAAGCAAAAACAATGTCAGAGTCGATTCCTGTAAGATGGAGCCACACTCAGAAAAGGCAGCAGGGGAAACAGTATGGAGGGGACGGGCATTACCAGGGGTGGGCCATGGGTAGTTGCTGAGTGTTAGAAGAACACTCAGTGTACTGGCTTATAAAACCAGGAGATTCCTGCTATGATAAACTGATTTGGGAAACACCTGAGGAGAAGTCAGTTTTACATTAAAAGGTAAAAACTGTACTCACAGTGCACAGAACAAAACATATTCTCCCAGATCCAGCTTACCAAACAAAAGACATCCCAGATGGTGCGAGATGAAGGCGCAGTGTAGGCAGAACAGGAGGCATCCATCCCCCGGAGGGATGCCAGCAGCCTTGGCCACAGCAAGAACTGCAGCAACACCCCTTGATCAAGGAGGTAGATCTCATTCTGTGTTCTTACCACAATAAGAACAGAAGATGATCAAGTTTTGAAGGTACATTTTTAAATTGAAATTAAAGAGGCAAACACTGGTAATAAAGTTAATGGAGTGTAGGACAGGAAAGGGAGGAGAAGGGCTGGGAGAGGTGAGGAGAGGCTGGGAGGGGAGGGAGGAGGAGGAGAGGGGTGGGCTTACAAGAAGCCAGGCATATATCAGACGTCCCACATGAATAAACTCATGTAATTTCCCAATGGCTCTATGAAATCAATAATATTTTTACAGATGAAGACATTGAGCCCTGGCTGGTATGGCTCAGTGGATTGAGTGCCGGCCTGCAAACCAAAGGGTCGCTGATTCAATTCCCAATTGGGGCACATGCCTGGGTTGTGGGCCAAGTTCCCAGTGGGGGGTTGTGTGAGATGTTCCTCTCCCTCTCTTTCTCCCTCTCTTCCCCTCTCTCTAAAGATAAATAAATAAAATATTTTTTTAAAACAGACATTGAAAGTAAAGGTGGTATCTGCCCTCCAAGAAGTGGTTCAGGGGTATAAGGGCTTGAAAGCTTCTGCCAGGAGGAAAGGACTAAGAAGTACTTCAAAGCACAGGTGTCAGTCATCCCAGTGGCTCCCAGCTGCTCACCAAAATCACACACTGAGCTTTTGCAAAGTAAGGATTTCCAAGTCAAGTCCCACCCTGTATCTGCAAAAATGTGAACCTTTAGGATGAAATCTGGGAACTGGTACTCAGACAGATGTGAGAACCACTGGCCTGTTGCACCCCGTGGTCTTCAGTAAGTATGAAAGCTGCAGGCTGTGCGTGTGCCCAACTTAACACAAATAAAAATGTTCTCACTCTGAGAAAAGGGAGATGTTGATTTGTTCCCTCTGTTATAAAACCATAATTCAGACAAGCCTCTTACTTTGCACCCTACTTAACTAGAATAAAAGTCTGCAGTATTTGTTTAAACTTCCGAAGAATAAGGGGCTCTGTAGCTTTGCAGTATATTCTTTGTAGAAGCACCAAATTCTCCAGGTTCCATAAAAAGTAGGCAGTCATTTGTCTCCTATAGAAACAGGCTCTGTCAAATGTTCCTTTGTCTCTGCTAAGAGACCTGAAACTCTGCCTTGTCCGAAACTTTGGTTCAAGGGTCACAAGACCAGACAGAACATTGTGTGTTAGCTAAGCTAAGTGATGCCCTTGTGGGAGGGGGCCATCGCAGGCCAGCCATGCTTCTTTCCCCCACCTAAACACAGCAGCAGTGCACAGGGGTCCAGACAAAGTCAGGAACTCAGCTAAAAGACGACTTATGCTTGGCTAACCTAACCCCCTCTGCAATAGTTAGGCTGTTATCCACACCCTATCAGTGGCATATAAACCCAAGACTGAGAAAAAATATTCAATACTCACTTTTACACCCTTATAAGGTCTTCAGCACAGTGCTGGGTACCTTAAGCAAGTGCACAATAAGTCTTGGCTATTGTTATATTTATTACTGTTAGCACTGTTATCATCATCATTATCACTAGGAATCCCCTATTTCTTATGGTTAAGAGAATAAAAACCACCTAATTAAACACAAGCATACTGGCCTAGTGATCCAGTTATTTATTGCTATATAACAAACCACCCCAAAAGTTAGTGGCTTAAAAGAACAACTACATTTCTTTTTTTTAAGATGTTATTTATTTATTTTTAGAGAGGGGAAGGGAGGGAGAAAGAGAGGGAGAGAAATATCATTGGGTGGTTGCCTCTTGAACACCCCTATACTGGGGACCTGGCCCACAACTCAGGTATGTGTCCAGACTGGGAATCGAACTGGTGACCCTTGAGTTTGCAGGCTGGTGTGCAATCCATTGAGCCACACCAGCCAGGGCACAGCTACATTTCTTCTGCTCATGAATCTGCAATTTTGGGCAGGGCTTGGGGGTGGGGACAGCTCCACTTGGCACCAGCTGAGGAGGCTCGGGGGCAGTAGTGGGTGGGTGGAGTGGATTGAAGCTTGATTACTCACATGTCTGGAACCTACATTGAGAAGACAAAAACAGTTGGGAGCTGGAATGACTGAGACTTCTTGGACACATCTATCTATATATTTAGCTAGAGAGCTGGCTCTGGCTTGCTCTCTCCCTGTCTCTCCCTCTCTTCCCACCTGCTCCCTCCCAGCATGGTAGCCTCAGGGTTGCCTGACTTCTGACTTGGTGGCTCAAAGCTTCAAAGATGCACATCCCCAGAGACTCCATTGCCCTTTATGGTCCAGCTTTGGAAGTAGGTCAGCATCATTTCCATTGGATTTTATGCACTAGAAGAAAGTCACTAAGGCCAGCCCATAATAATAAATGGGAGGGGAATTAAACTCTACATTCTGCTGGGAATACTGTCAAAGAATTTGCAGATGTGTTTTTAAACCACCACGCCTAGGAAAATCATTTCTCATTCCTTTAGATTGAGCTTTTTATTGCTGCCAAAATATGTAAATCTAACCAGTCTTGGCTAGTCATTGTTCACAGGACAAGACAATCTCTGACTCATTGACTCTACCTATCTAATCCATAAAATTACAGAAGTTGAACACGTTTCAGATCTTGTCCAGATTTCACTGAGGAGAAAAGTGAGTCCTGAGGAGGCTAAAGGTTCTTGTTTCAAGGAGCAGTAATGATTCTGCCTAGCATTGCTATAGTATTAACAAAATCACTTATCAGCATTCTCCTATATTTATTGGCACTCTTCAAAGTATTCTTCAAATAGCATCTTGCACAGTCTTTATCATAGTTATAAGAGCAGTTGCCATCCTTCAGATGGGTAAATGGGAATTTAGCGATGTCATGTGAGCTGCCCAAAATGCAAGCTTTGGCTTGGTTTTGTTAAGTAGCCAAAGGAAGTTTGAGATTCCCCCCGTCTAACTTGAAAGCCTGTGCTCAGTCCATTGCATGGAAGCCCTGGGAGATCAGCTGGTCAGGGAGATCTCACTGGTTAGGGGACCAGGGCTGCAGTCTCTGGCTCTTGTCTGGAATTTACTGCTATGGAACTTTCTCTACTGAAAATTAGGCTTTCAACCAAACCGTCCCTGAGAAGTACCCATGAACTCACACTCTAATGAAAATGCGCACGGTTAACACTAGATCCTTTCTTGTGGAGAAGAGGAAGGACAGGTCTGGATCTCAGGGGCCTGGGGTTTTCAGATCCCTAAAGAGGGAGCTGGAGCACCCACAGCGTACTTGATGCTGGAGAGGCTACAAGCCCTTCACTGGCTGCAGTGGGAGCAAGCCAAGATCTGAGTGAGGAGCATGAGGAGGAAGAAATGAGAGCAGCCTACTCCTCCCCAAGTGTCTATCTATGTGTAAAGGCTACCAGAGAGCAGGAACAGACAAGAGTTTAATTCAAACCACCCATCAGTAACTACTGTTTAGCTTTTGTTTTCTGCCCAAACTGCTTTGTGCAAGTAAACACTGGCCTTATATCTTCCTGATTGTTCACCTTCAGCTAATGAAGGAGGAAAAAAAGCTCTTGAAAAGATATTTCATGAGATTTGTGTGTTTTAATATTGTTCTCAGCCCCTTTCTTCACATCTCTTGGAATTGGTTCAACAGCTGGAAGATGGGTAGGCAGGAAGCAAGACTGAAGTGGATTTTAGAACAACTTGGCAAATTAGCAAAATTTTTAACATCATTAAGAGCTCTTAAATATCCTTCCCCAAACTACATTTTTATCTTGTGAATGCATTTCAGTAATTGCTCTAAAGGAAACTGTGCAACTTTGGCACAAACATAAATGTTTGCATGATTTAAAATTCAGTGGCAGCAAAGACCATGATGTTCTTTAAATTGCTAATTCTTAAACTAACCTTTTCAGTTTGTCTCATCTTGAAAAAATGCCAGTTCCTATCAGCAGAGGCTGTAGTAAAGACAATGCATATATTATTTAGTTGTTTATAATTGCAAACAACTTAGCTGTATTTCAATACTTAACCCTCAGCTCCAACACGGAGCATAAGTAGGGTATGATTATAATCATTCCATCATTCTGTAAATAGAACAATAGAATATTGCAACGCAAGACTATTTTCTCGAAGCCAACAGCAGAGCAGATAGTGAAGCTGGTGGAGGACAAGGAGCTTTCAATTTAATGACATTACACACGTCAGTGTTTAGCCCAATCAGTATCTGCTGATCATATTAATCAAGGACAGAAACCTACAGTAGATAAACTGGAAATGTTGCTTAAGGAGACAAGTGTTCTAACCCTGCCTAACTGAATTAGGATAACTAACACCAGCTGCTGTAACAGATAAGCTCCATAGTCTCAATGGTTTAGCATGACGGTCCAATGCACAGACACATCGAGGCAGAGCTAGGGAGGGCAGTGCTCTGCTCCATGCAGTCATTCGGGGAATGATGATCATTTTGCATGCCACCCAGAGGTGGACTCCAAGGCCACCATAGAGAGAAGGCATGGAGGACCCCACAAAAGTTTAAGTGAGACATGCCTGACAGTGGCAAACATCATTTCTACCCATCCTCCACTACCCAGAGGTCTGTTATGTCATATGGACCCACCTAAGTATGGGAGACACTAAAGATTGCCTCTGTGCCAAAGAGGAAAAGAAAAGTCCACAGTGAACACAGCACTGCCTCTGCCATCCCAGCTAGAAACAAGGGTAGCTCTTTGCTGCCTGATGTCACCCTCCCTAATTCAGACCCTGATCTGATATCAATAATACCATAAAAAAGCTTTGTCCCCTACATTCGAGGAAGTTCAAACTAAAGTTCAACCCCAGATCAGAGGCATAGATCAGTGGTGAACAGGAATGAGGAGAAGGGTGCACTAGAGCCAAAGGGCTTCCCTTTTGGACACAAAGGAACCACACTGGCTGTCTGCATTAGCTATATGTTGACACACAGGCTCTGAAGCTGCCTACACACACTGCTAGGGCCTGGACCTTCAGCTGGATGGCATGGTTGTTATGCAAGGCTTTGTATCCATTAAAAAAATGACCATCACAAGACTATACTGGATCATACCCAATTAAAGCTACCAAGATACCAATACAATGCATATCTGATTGAAGGGAGGGCACGGACAGAAGCCAGGGACAAAGCCAGCCTGAGGCCTGCTGAGAGTTGCCCAATTGAAGAAGAAATTAACAATGTGCACTTGTCAGCATTCCTATTGTGCTAATTTCCTTGCAAATATAAGCAAAGCCTTTTAATTAACTTAATATCAATTTCACTTTTCTCACATTTTGTTTTAATTATGGGCTAGATTTAAAGCTCACACAGCATAAATTACAGCCCTAAAATTAACAGCTTTACAACTTTACACACTAGTAACTGCTAAACCTGAGGGAAGTGAGGTTCCCTGCCACCATCCTGTCACTGCGTCCCCATGCATGCCCCTCTCCAATCCCTGTACCAGCCACCCATGCTGGTCAGGACTGAGTTCCTCACCCAGGAGTCAGCGAGTGCCAGCTTCACAAAGGGAGACCCAGAGAGGTAGCTGATGGGTGTCTGTCCTGAGTCAGTATCAGTCTACAGATAGCAATGCTATCAGCTAAAATGCCAGGGAGCTCTCACCTGCATCCCTACTGCTTGCAGCAATCCACGCAGACATTTCTCTGATTGGAGCTATGTTGAGGCTGGACCATCCCTTAGGGTTCTTATTATGATTGCAAGAAGCACCTCAGCAACAACTAGCAGGGAACTTGAAAAAAAACAAGGTTATTACTCATAAGTCCTGGAGGGTACACTGCACATCCCAGGCCATACAACAAGGTTGCAGACAGAGAGGCAAAGTAGTCGTGGGACTCTGTCCTTATTGGAGTCAAGGGTGGGATGCCCAGGCTTTCCTAGGTTCACTCTTCATTGGCAAACTTAAAATATAAGATTGGGAGTTAATAGTGCAGGAACGGAAAAAGCAGGGTCACTCAGGTCAGCTGTCGAGGTCACCCGGGGGGCTGCCTGGCTATCTATCTAGTTGTGTGGCTGCCAGTATGCTCATTCAAGACGGATGTCTATGAAACGGATGCCCTGGCAACCAAAAGCTTAATGCCAGACCTTACATTAGAAATTTTTTAAAAGCTTATCGCCAGGCAATAGTAACTGTAATTACACAACAGTGTCTCTGGACAACTTACTTATGTCTCTGCATTTCAGCTTCCTCACGTGTAAAATGGGTGTAATAGTATAAGAAGGTTTGATGTAGAATTAACTAACATGATGTGCTTGCTGTGTATTAATTAGATGGTGAATACAACCACTGTGTAGTAAACCATGGCATACACATGTATGTACAAATAGCATGTATGTCACGGAATTTAAAATACCTTCAACTGTAGGTTGTATCATTTTTATGTACCCATAAGGAAAAAAGTGCTAACAACTAAAATGTGACATGCCATTGATCACAAAACTAATCTCGGCTTCAAAGATATAACAATGTGCATCTAGCACTGATGAAATATGGTTTTATTTATAGTAGTTTCAACCTATGAGATGTCTTCAAGTCAAATTCAAGTTAACCAGAATGCCCAAGGAATTGAGTATTCTAGTTAATTCAGTTTCTAGTAGCAGAGTCCTGCATCATTTTATAATTCATTAAAAATGTACTGGGGATATAGAGAAGATGTGGATTCCCAATGCAAATACTATTTCTTCCCTCTGTGGCCTCTATAGTATTTACTTTCTCTGGAAAGCAACTATTTTCTTGAAGGCTGGTCAGGGACACTTCTGGAGACTTTCTTTCCTGATTAAACAATAGGAGGAGATGTGGCCAGTGGTACAGTACTTTCTACCCTGTATGAAGATGCAATGACTGGAACTACAGCAGCCATCTTGCAACCATGAAGAACAGATCACAAGAAATGACATTATGTCATCATAATGACCACATGATTCTGCACCTATCCTACCACTACTTCTGGGCTTGTTAAGTGAGAATAAGTTCCCATTGATGAATTAATTCCTCAATGACCTAGAGGGGGACTTTTTTAAATGAATAAAATCTACTGTCTTGCAAAGTATTGAGTCTGACCATGTCAATAATTCATTACAATACAAGACAGAGATAAACAAGGGCTAAAAGAAGACCCATGCAAAGCAGAGTCTAAAGTCCAGAAGAAGGAACAATTAATTCTGACACAGTGGCCAGGGAATGTTTCAGGAAATAAAGGGCTTCTGAATCCAGTCCTTGGAGAATGTATGAGATTCTAATAAGATGAGTGGATGGGCATTATTCATAATCTGATAGCTAAAGGACCCTAAAGTCTTGTAGCTCTCATTTTTACATGCATAAGCTTTGGTCCCTAGAAAAAGAGTAGACCTGGAACACTGGTCTCCTGACCATTAGTTCAGTACTATTTCTACCAGGGAGGGACAGCACCTAACAAGCCATGGGTAGCCATAATATACCCCTCAGTGAACACTAATCACACAATTAGCCATTGTAGCTGAGTCTGGGGTAGAGGGAGGCCCTTGTGGAACCCGGCTCCCTATTAACTGTCAGCACACTCGGATGCTGGTGTCTGGATGCGGCCGCCTGTAATTACGGCAGCGGTTTATTACTCATGCATGGCAAGGCTGAGGATCTGCAATGACAGGAACATTATTAAAAGCAAAAACTTCTCTATCAGTGGGTAAGCCAATTGTCATCCACATGTTAGAACAGTCTAAAGACCTGTGAGGAGCAATAATGAAGGCAGAGGAAGGTCTTTCAACCAAGTGAATCCTGTATTTTTTTTTTTTTTTTAAGTATTCCAGGCATCAGAAAAGGAGGGAGAAAGGGAGGGAACAAAGGAAAGAAGGAAGGAGGGAGGCTCTCCTGCTGGGGTAGGGGGACAATTTATCTGCTTTTTTGTGGTTCCTGTTTCCCATGGTCAGAGGCTACCCCATGGAGAGTTGGCTCCCCTGAACTTCTTGGTTTCATCTTCTGGCCCCTCAGCAACTGCTGAGGAGTCAGCTCCTGCCCTGCAACATGCCCAGCATTGCAGCTAAATCCAGAAAGGGCAGGAGGACCCAGGAGCCTGACAGTAGCCTCAGAAGGCAGACCCATGTGGTGGTTGCAGCAGCCAGAGCTGGGACAAAGCTTGGTTTGGAGCAGACAATTCCTCTGCTCTCCTCACCAGGGCCTCCCACAGACTCTCTCCAGTCCACCTATTCCCTCTTTGGCTTGGGAAGGCCAAGAGAACAGAAAGGGAGGCCTATCTCTAGGTGCTAGACAAACAAGCCCAGCTCAGCCTACAGAGCACACATCGTCAGGGCACCAACCCCTGCCAAGAGGAGACCTTCTTCTGGAATGAGCTGACTAGGGAGTCACTGTGGCGACAGAGCAGAGGACACAGAGGTGAGGAGCCTGGAGGAGCTGACAAGGGTACTCCTGACTGAACATGAACGGATGGAGCCACTGGAAGCTAGACGAAGGACATGGCTGGGGTGCAGGTGCCCCCATGAAGTTGGGGTGGTGGCAAGCTAGAGGGGAGCACTCAGGTCAGAGCTCCTGAAGACTGATTCAGATTTTCTAAAGGGAGTATTCCAGGTACTAACTCTTAGCTTGAGATGTGGTCCAGGAGGGGCCTCGAAAGTGAGGTGCACCTGGGATCACTGAAGGTCAGAAGGCTGGTTGAGTCCTGAACCAGAGGCTCAGCTTAGCCAGTGATGCCAGCACTTTATACCCACTCCTGGGTTCTAACCCACTGTCCTGCCTGTCCATGCATAAGCTGAACCCCAACATCAGGTCTCTGGGTGGTCTCACTACCTGTCTCCTCTGGTCCATGTGTCAAAACTGCTGTGTACTCTTGTTCAAGTACGACACTTATTGGTTAAGCACCTACTGTGTACAAGTTCAAGCCCCACCATTTCCACACTCATTCTAATATTCTTCCGGGACCTAGTGTATGCTACAAACCCATCTTTCCAACCAGGGCACAAAGTCTGGTTGGGCGTAATGTCTGCACCTCTCTGTAATCTGGGCCTATGCCCAGCAGCGAGGAAGTGCTCACTAACAGATGTTGAAGAATCCACATGCTCTGTAATGAGACTTGACATGTACAGGCTGCCATTTCCTCTTAGGCCTCAAAAGTGATGACCAAAAGTCCTCACCATTATAAGTAAGTAGGGGAAGGGGGGAGGGGGAGAGGGTTAGAAAGGAAAAGAATACAGAGTTGGCCTCAAACTTACGTAAAGAGAAGGATCTCAGGTTAATTCAGGGTCCAAGCAAGTCAAAGAAGAAGGACCTCCTCTCTCTCCTCTTGAGACGTCCATGTCAGACAGCAGTGACCAACCTCTGCCACCACACAGGGCTGGCTGCCAGTCACTCATTCCAGAAAGATTTGCTAAGCACCTACTATGAACCAGTACAGTTCTCGACATCAGGGATATGACAGGGAGCAGGCATGCAAGGTTCGTACCTTTAAGTAGTTGGCATTCTCCCAGCTGCCATGCATTGGGCCCCATGGCTCCTGCAGGACATTTTGAACCCCAATTCACCCCGAGTTAGAACAACCCTGCTGCACAGTTGAGAGGTGAAGTGATCTACCCAAGGTCACGCAGCTAATAAATGATACAACAAAAACCAAACCCAGTCTGCCTGACCCCTAACAACCTTTCTTCTAACATTATATTCTTAAAGAGTGGAAGGATGTCTAATCTTAGGTCCTCTCTCCACTTGATGTAGTCCTCACTGTGCCCACATTCCTTCTTCCCCTTGTCGTTGTTAGCTCTAATTACTGAGTCTTCTTCCTGTCCACAAAGGACACTCCTGATTCAGCAAAACCAAAGGTTGGGGGTTTGGATTGCCTCCTGGAAAAGGACACTGGCGGCCTCTCCTGGGTACCAATGCACTGGGCTCAGAGGGTGCATGAAGCACACACCTTGGCCAGTACAGATGTTCCTGCGTTGGAGGACTCTCCAGGAACTGCTTCCCCATATCTCCAGGAGGAACTGCTGCTGCCAAGTGTAATCAGTCTGTCAGTGGTACATGAAGTGAGCCTCCCTCCAGCGCCCAGGCCCTGGCTTCCATGACTGAGCCTTGCCCACACCTGAGCCCCACAGAGCCCTGCTGAGGGCTTGCAGGCAGGAGGAGGAGACTCACACTGCCCTGGTTTCCTCTTATGCTCTTTGCAGTGATGGATTTTCATACCAGCATTGGCCCTCTGCTCCTCCCCGCAGGAAATGCTGTCACCACCGCGCCCTGCAGCCCATAGGAGCACATCTATATCCCAGCAGGAAAGAGGAAACAGCTGTGGGCCAGTCTGGCATCCACGAAGAGATAGATGCCTTCAAACATCATGCCTCTCTTTCTGATCCCACCCTGGAGGCCTATACAGCAAATCCCTACCTCTGACCCTCTGCAGCAACTCACTTTTCCTGTCTGGTGGGTTTGGCTTATGTGTCAGGCTGGGTGGGCTGCACTTGGGTTATTTAGGGACGTTTTGGTTTTCTGCAGCTCAGACTTCAGCCTTGTCTGCCTATGTAACTTGGGGGCAGGCCTAGGATAGGTAATTTTTACTTCTCTCCATTCCCACAAAGACTTTCAATTTCTTCAAGCAACCCTGCTTCTATTCAATATCCTTCTGAAATCTAAATTTGTAACCTAACCTGAATCGATTGCACTTCCACTTACGACAGAGCTGCCCTGGGCATGGTGAATGAAGCAGTGACATGTGCCTTTCCAATTCATTGCACAGGGGCTCTGACGAGGGACAGGATTGACAGCCAGAGCTCAGGGCTTGCATGGGGCGAGTGGAACACCATACCCCTCCACTGTCTCTCCCTGAACCTCTCCGGAGGGTGCTGGACTGGGGAAAAAGTACCGTGGAATTCAGGAATCTTGGCTCTGCCCTTCATTGTCTGTGTCATCTAGGCTAAGCCACTTCATATCAGTTTCTCACCTTTCTCAACTCTAAAATGACAGAAACAAATAAATTCCTCAGAAGGTGATAGAAAGCCAACAGTCATGGATGGAGTTGCATGGGAATTCGAACAAGAAACCTGCCTGCCCCAAGGCCCATTTTCCTAATGCTGGTGCCAAACCACCATGTCACCATTTTCAAAAATATTTTAACACATTATTATTTTCATTTGTGTGACTTTATTCAGATTTTCCAAATTCTTTACAATAAATACAAATTAGTTTTATTCTACAGAAAAAGAAACATAAAACATATTCATGTTATAAAATTACATATGCAAAGAAAGCATACTGAAATGTGCTGGTCCCTAATCTGGCTGACTGCTTCACTTCCAAGCTCCTCAGAAGGATCGGATGCCCTTCAGTCAAGCGGATGAAGGACGAGAACAGCCTCAAGATGGTACAGGCAAGATAATGCAAGCAAGATGGTACAGGCAAGATGGTGCTGGTAAGATGGTGCAGACACAATAGTGCAGGCAAGATGGTACAGGGAAGATAATGCAAGCAAGATGGTACAGGTAAGATGGTGCCAGCAAGATGGTGCAGACACAATAATGCAGGCAAGATGGTACAGGTAAGAGGGTCCAGGCAACATGGTGCAGGCAAGATGGCTTCCTCGCACTCAGTCTCCCCAGCTAAGGCTTTCCAGCTCTTTCCCCTTACATATTCACCCAACCCAACTCAGCCTTTATAGTGTTGAGGTTATTTCTCCTGTGGCTATCAATTACCTCCTAAAACTAGCTCCCATCCAATCAATCAACCATAGGTGCCCATATTATGGGCAAGGTGCTGTGGCAGATGCTGATCACATTATCCAAGGACAGAAACCTACAGTGGATAGTCTGGACTGTCACTTGAGAAAACAAGTGTTCTAACCATGCCTAACTGAACTAGTCAGGATAATTAACACCAGCTGCTATAACAGATAAACTCCAAAATCTCAACGGCTTAACATGATGCTCCAATGCACAAAAACATTAAGACAGAACTAGGAAGGGTAGTGCACTGCTCCGTGCAGTCGCTCAGTGACCAAAGATTATTTTATTTTGTATGCCACCAAGAGGAGGACTCCAAGGCTACCACAGAAAGGTAAAGAGAGAAGGCATGGAGGACCCCACAGGAGTTTATGTGGGCCAGGCCTGACTGTGGCAGGATAGAGGTGGCATTAGAAAGTCCCAAATATGGTACAAAATGTCACTGACAACAAAGCCTCAGGTAACTTGGAGCAGGAAGAACTCAGATCATGCAGCCTGGCACAACTTCTCCACACCCTGCCTATGACTTTCAGCCGAGATTTAGAGGATGAATGCGGAAAGGGGCCAGGAGAGCAAACCAGGGGATCTAATACTTCTCAAAGACTGGGACTAAAATGTGGAGACTACAATCTGAAGGCAAATGAGAGGTATTTCAGCAAGTTGATCAGTCTGGCTCGAAGAAGCAGAGGACACTGGGCCAGGGTGGGAACTCGAGAGAGGTGGACTGGAATGGACTGTGACAGGCCCTGTCTGCCTCCAAGTCTGACCATGATTCCTCAGGAGACAGAGAGTCCCTGGAAGGTTTGGGGGCCTTGGGAGGTGGTGCTTTCCACTCAGATAGCTGGAGCCAACATGCTCAGTGGAAAAGAGGGGTGAGAGACCAGAGGTAGGGCACTGGGTTAAAGGACACCACCACAAAGGTCAGGGCCGGCAGTGGGGCCTCACAGAAAGACTGGAAGAGCCGATACAAGAGGGAATCTGAAGAGAAAACACTAGTTCATTTCCATGTGCTCTCTCCTCCACACCAGCATCTTCACTGTCACTTTAAAATGTCATTCTCAGCCTGTATTAAGAAAAACAAAAACAATAACAACTACAACTTGTGACTGTTTTTCAAAAGGCAGGATTCAGGACCTTGGCACTGCAAGTCTTAGCAGAGAGGCCAGTCCTGAGGATGTCTGGGTCACCAAGAGGCCCCCTAGCCCAGAGGCCCCTCTCAGAACTTTCAAGGAAAAGAGCACGAGGGTGGCTATGCTCACAGCCAGGGAGGTGGAACCCTCCAGGAGTCCCTGCTGCAGGGGCTTCATAAGAGTCCACAGAAAAGGTGTAAGAAAGATGAGAAACCTTTAAAACTTGAGCTCTCATTTTGTACCCAAGGGCTGAACCCAGGTGGCCTTGTTCCTGGTATAGGCCCAGTGCCTGGTTCTCATAAGTCCTCCCAAAGTCTGAGGAATAAAGAATGCAGAGGTCAAGGTGTCCCTCTCCTCCTTCAGTAGTAAGGGATGTAACAAGTTGCAGGGCAAATGGACATGGCAATTCAGGTCCCATCGCAGAAGCAGTGGGAGAACTCTCCTCCCATCGCCACCCTCCCACTGCAGCAGGTGGCCCCTGCAGGCCTAGCACACCAACGGGTGGAACTCTAGTACTGGAAACAAGCAAAGGCGAAGGAGGCTGTGCTGGGGGTCGTGGCGGGTAGGGGTGGAGAGCAGTGGGTCCTCTCCATTTCACAACTCTCCCTGCTTTCTTCCTCCAGGTGTCATGTCACTACAAATTACACTCTGCAGCCAGGAAGACAACACTACCTAGCTGCAGCTGAATTTCTGGCTTGCCCAGGAAAAGCTCTCAACCTAGCTTTCTTCCAAGTCCTCCTCAGAAGCTCCAAGTCAAGAAAACTCAGTATTCTCTCCCCACAATCCTGACCCCACCAGTCCCAAGTGTGGGTATCCCAAACTAACCCCAGGGAATCATTTGCATGACAGAAGCCAGAACCCCCAGCCCATCAGTAGCAAGCTTTTGGCTTCTCAGAAATCCCCACCCCCACTAGCTGGTGTTGGCAGGCAAATGGATTTTCCCCTTTGCATGGTGTAGGCAGTAGAGTAGATAGCAGTGGGACATGGGCCAGGCCACAAGCTTGTCCAAGGTACAAAGTCTTGAGTCCTCACCCCAGATCTACCAAATCAGAGACTCTGGTGGTGGAGCCCAGAAATCTTTGTCTTAACAGGCAAAGATTTGAGGCACATGGGTCCAGACTTGCTAATACAGCAGCTAAGAGTTGCAATTCCAGAACCAGACTGTCCAAGTTCAAGTGCCAGTTCTTCAACTCCCTGGCTGTGTGGCTGACTGTTAACCATCTTCCTGGTGGGTGGGGAGAATAACAGCACCTATCTCCCAGGGTTGCTGTAAAGACTAAATGAGTCCCTGCATGTTTGCAGTATTTGGGTAATACCACCTGGAATTCCATTTTCTTATGTGGAATACTTAGGGGTGCATGTCTATATTATATTTAGTTTCTTAATTGGAACCAATACTAACATGACGTGTGTCCCTGAGCACAGCCTGACAGTGAAGGAGCTCAGGCTACCTTGCACTCTGTTTTAGTTTCCTGTGGGTACACCTGTGGGTACACCTGTGGGCGCCCCCAGGTATCTGTGTAGAATAATGAGGACTGACCCATAGGCTTCTAATTCCTTCAGAAATGAACTGTGGGTTTTGTTTCATGCTGTGCCTCGATTTTTTGACACTCAGGAGAGGAGCTAGCTCCCTCATGACCCAACATCAGGCTACATCGACAGCCAGGCCACACCGTCTGAGAGGGGTTGGTGAGACTGTAGCTTCCCACTGCTGTCACAAGTTCAAGGCACCCCCTGGATATTTGTTGACAGACATAGAGAAGACCACAAGGACTCTTCAGAGGATGCCCAGAGGTCTGACCATGACCCACCTAGGAGGACCCAGAAGGGATCACTGGAGAGCAGAAAGAGAAAAGTCTGGCGTCATCCTTCCCCCCACCACAGGCCTGGTCTCTCACACTAATTGCTGGGAAGACGGCTGAGTTGGATCATCCTAATGTAGCATCTTCTTGTCATCAAACTTAATACTCCTTAGAATTCGGAGGAGACAGTAGGTAGAAGTTGTCAAGAACATAGGCTCTGGGGTCAGCCAGAGAACGGGTTCTGGTTCCAGACTCGACCGCTTACTAGCTGCAGGATACCAGGCAACTTCACCTCTCTCGGCCTCCTTTCCTCGTGTTTGATGCAGGGATGGAATGGGACCTGCCTGGACTGATGTGAACATTCCATGAGATAATGCACTGATGACCTCTCTGCACAGGGTCTGGCACAGGGCACGAAACCCACCAACTATTGTTATCTTCCTGCTTATCTGTGATTCTGGAACCACCAGGAGAACATGTGTTAGAAACTCAGGAAGGAAGGAAGAAAGCAGCCTTGATCTGACTTACACACCAGCTGTGTGCACCCTGGAGAGCTGCCTGTACTCCAGGCAGGAATTCTCAATCTGACCTTGGGGACAGAGAGTGTACAGTGACCTATCAGTCCCCGGACCAGATGTGACCAGAGCACACTAAGTCTCCCTCTGGTCCTAAACACTGAGGAGAACATTTTAGCTGGGACAGATTCTGACAACTGTCATTACAGTAAGTCCTTACCTCACACCGTGGGTAGGTTCTGTGACTTTAAGAAAACTGGTAGAATGAAAGAAATTTTACCACAGGCTACATGATGTATAAGCAAGAGTTAAGTTGCTACAGCATCTCATCAATGTTTTAAGGAAATGAGGCTGAAGGAATCCACGTTATTGGAGGACCTGCTGTAAGTGGGTGGCACGACTTGCTTTACAACACTGTAAAAACCTGCTTCCCCAGCCCACTGAGAACTTCAACAACGCCCTCAGGCAGCTCTCTGGCAGAGAAGCCGGGTGTGTTTTTAAGAGCAGCCTCCACCTAAGCTGCGGGATGGAGGAGGAGTCCTCATTATTAGCTGTGCAGACCGCCTCATCCAACTTACTACCAACGTGCATTAGCTCCAGACTGAGGCCTTGACTCTGCAAACATTTAACCCTATCAATGTTCCTCCCTGTCAGACACCACCAAACGCTAAGCTGTTACAGCTATTTCCTCTAAGTCAGTCTGTGCCTCCAGTCCCATTTGGCCGCACGACTGGTTTCTGCACTTGGGATGGAGTCACCCGGTAAGCATTCCTGCACGCTCCTGCACACAAGGACCGGGAGCCAGTTCCACTGGCATGTTTCCACAATAAAAGCAAACTTACAGATAAATTCTTCCTAGTAGCCCCTGCCTCCTGGCCAAGACAGGACAGAGAGGGCAATGGGAAACGCGCAGGAGCCAGGAGGTGCCGGCTTTCCTGAGCCGCTCGCAAGGCCCGCGGGGGCTACCCAGCCCCGTGGGCACCGGCATGCGTCCTTACCATTCAGTTGCCGGTAGACGATGTCCTCCAGCAGCGACAAGCGCTTCAGGACCGCATCCTGGATGGGGCTGGCGCTGTGCGCGCTGAGGTTGGTCGCCTCCGCGCGCGGCCGAATCTCGTGGAAGGCGTCTCCGCTGCGCACCGCGATGGGCCGGCACTTGGCCAGAAAGAGCACGAAGCCGGCCACCGCTATCAAGTTCAACACCAACAGCACTTTGACTCTTCTCAGTGAAGCCATCAAACACGCCCAGCCGGCCCTCGCCCCGGACCCGCGCCCTGTCGGGCTCCGGCGAGGCGCGGGGCAGCCGGGGCCGTGCGAGCCTCACACTCCGGACGACCGGCGAGAATTCCAGTCGCTCCCAGCCCTACAGCGTGGTGCTCTGGCAGCGGAGACGGTTGAGAGGCAAGGCGCTCAGGGGGAGAGCAAAATCGCTCGCATGGAAGCCCTGGGTCCGTAGAAGTGTCCCCAAAGATGCCTGCTTACTCCACGGCGCGCGGCCCCTTCCAGGTGCCTTGGCTAATCCGTGAAGGGCCCGGGGCACCGGGGCCTCTCTTCCGCACCAGCAAGTGGTTTGCCGCTGAACCTCAGGCCCCCAGGAGTGGGGCTACCAGAGCAGCGGACCTCTGGGGCTAGCGGGCCGGCAGGCGGGGCTGCCCCGGCGCCGGGGTGGGAGCGGTGCGCAGGTACCCTACTCAAGGTTGGTCGCCCGCACTCGGGGGAGCGAACAACCTAGTCCGCAGGCGGCCGTGGAGACACGCGACCCGTGGTCTTCAGCCTAGGACCCACTCCCCAGGGCGAGCTCCTTTGTTCCGCGCACCAACCCGCCCCATCACTCCGGGCAGAGGGAAGGAAAGCCCGCGCCCGGCACCCGCATCCTCGCGGCTCCGCAGTCACGCTCAAGTCTCAATTACTCTCAAAGTGGGGACAACACTAGGGGGTGGGCGACGGGGCACAGCGCGACGTCCTTTCCGCCCCTCTCGCCCGGGGACACCCGACCCCGCTCCAAACTAACCAGCGCACACTGAGCTGCGGGCTCCGGGACACGTTCCAAGTCCTAACACCACGCCGTGAGCCTTCGGGGCCTGCCGGTCACACTGGCCTCTCTACGGGCTGGCGCGTCAGGAGGCTGGCCGGAAGGAGGAGTCCGACCTTAAAAGTCACAGCAGTTCTCTACCCCCTCCGAAAACGTCGCGGGGAGCACGGCGGGAGGGACTCGAACGGCGCACCCTGCGCTCGCCGGAACGGGCAGCACCGCTCGTCCCGCGCCCCTAGGAACCAAACGCCGAGTCTCCTAATTGTCGGACGCAGTGATACCGCTGCTGCGGCACCGAGAGCCCACACGCAACGGCACTGGAGAGTCCGGGCGCGGGAGGAGGTGAAGGGGAGACGCGCAGGTGGCGGCGGGGCGCGGCCCGAGGGGACCGGCTGCAGCGCTAGCTCCTCTGCTGCTGCCGCCGCCGCCCCTGGCCACCCACTCCCCGCGAGCCTATCGGCCGCCGCCCGCAGGCTGCCGAGCGCACAGCTCCCCGGCTCGCCGGCTCCTGCGCGCGCACACACGGAGAGGGTGGGGGCTCCTAGAGAGTAGGCGCCGCGTGGGATGGGGGCAGTCAAGTCATGTTGGCTGCTGCGGGTGTTGGAGGGACCCTTCGGTTCTCAGCACCGCCCGAACGGGCAGGTCCGTTCCATCCCGGGTGACGATGAAGACATCCCTTTCTGTGTGCTCGCAGCTCCGTTTTGCGTGGCCAGGAATGGCTAGAGGGAAAATCTGGCCTGGAGACTTGGATTCTGTTACTTTGGGAGCCAAGCCAGGCGTTAGTGGGCTGGGTGGGTTCCCTCCGTGTGAAAATTCTAACCATCAAAATCACAGTTTCTGTGTCCACCCACACTTCTATATGCATTTCATTATAGAAGCACATCTGGCGTCCTGGATTTCCACAATCTCTTTTCCTAAAACCAGGAGTTCTAAAATAATGGAATTCAAAGCCCCTGGTTGATCCATTTAATTCCTTAGGCCTAAAAATGAAATACGACTGCCAACGAATAAAGATCAGGCAATGAACCTGATGGTTTCCTCCGCATCGTTTTGATCTCATTAAAGTTTTTATTTTTGTTTTGTTTTGTTGCTTATTTATTGTTTTAAATATTGATTTTTAACATAGAAAAGTGCATGGAAACATATAACAAGCATTATATTTCATGCCTTGGAACCCTAGACCTAGGTTTGATATCATTTTCATGGTTTTTACTATGAATAATGTACAAGAAAATGAATACAAACCAGTTAAATGAAAAAGCCACATCGGAAGCAGAAGGAACAGTTTTCAACCACAGGTGTTGGACACAAAATGTGTTGAGTAGAAAGAAACCTGAGTTACTGAGCAGTTACGATACGGCAGGCACTGGGCTGTGCATGGTGCCCACAGCATCTCACTGAACACCCAGGTGAGTTAGGTACGGTTATAACCGCACTACGGATGGAAGCTAGCATAATCTGTGGTGGTGAGGTGGGGAGGGTCTGCAAAGATCATTTCTGGACATTCTCTGGGCCACCGGACTGAAACTGGGGAGGTTGATGCCGTGGGCTACACAGTCCCCAGTAGTGAGTAGCTCTACACAGGTAGGTATGACTCCCAGTCATGTGCCGATTTGGGAGAAGGAGACAGGAAGCAAAGTAGAGAAAGTGGCCTGAGTGTAATGAAGTTTCCAGGCAAGACTCAACTTCAGAGAGCTTTCTTTTCTCCCTCTAAAGTCAGAGGTCCCTTACCTAAATTAACTGATTATCTTATTGTGAATCTTGGAGGCTTCTCACCTTCTTCTTTCATCCTGAACAGCTTCCTCGCTCCTCTGATGCTCCAGACTCATGGTCACACCCTAAAGCCTGCCGTCACACAGTAGTGCTCCACTCCTGCAGTCCTGCACTAAAACCCCACCCTGTGACCACCACTCCTTAGCTCTTTGCCTCTCCTTTTCTCCATTCCAACCTTTCTCCCCCAGCAGCCACCACTCTCTCCCTCCCTCTCAGTTATCTAGGCCCTTTTATTCCCCTCGAGTTCTTTATCTACCTTCCTTAGTAACTCTTGAGTTCTGGGTGAGCATTTATTTCAAACACATTCCCAGCAGCAGCCACAGTTCACACACACTCATATACATGGTGTCCCGCTGTACCAACCTGGCAATCCCTGTCTCTGAATCAATCTGACCATCTTCTTTCTTGAGCCCATGCGCTCAGGCAACAGAGTGTATGTACCTAGGGAAAACTGCGTCACCTGAAAACTTGGGGGCATTACCAAGAGGCGGTGTCTCACTTGAGCTGCATCTTCAAATCTTCTCAGAAATGCTGTTCCTTGTTTCTAACCAGCTCCTCTCTACCGAGGTGCCCAGTGTAGACTTCAGAAGTTCACGAACACCCCTCAGCCAGATACAAAAAAATTTGCGTGTACATCATATGGTCATTTGTCTAAGGACAAAAAAATTTGCGTGTACATCATATGGTCATTTGTCTAAGGAAAAGATCCATAACTTTCATCATATTTCCACTGTGGTCAGTGACACCAAAAATTTAAGAACCTGCCTGATATATGTTACGTATGGGAGAACATAATGAGCTAAATATTTATTGTGTCAGCTGCTTATGAAATCAGTGGTAACAAGGCACAAAAGGTTGGTGGAGCTCTCCGATAGCTTGCATGCCTTGATAGAAGAAAGAAAACTCTAGGCTAAGGCCAACAGGTTTGTATAAGTGATAAATGAAGAGTAAACTGATATGAAGGAACTGAACTGAACAGGTTCAGCCCACCGAGTAAATTGTCAAGCCCTAAAGGAGCACACCTAGGCACTTCAACAACAAACACGGAGCTTAAAGGATTGTATATGGAGTCAACAATTGCCCTGTACCCAGAGGCTCCCAGAAGGATGAGCGACCTCCCTCCAGCAATGACTGCCATCGCTCTGCACACCAGTAGCCTCAACCCAGCTAGTAAAGCCAACAAGACTACCCCTCGGTGACTGCCTGGCCAGCTCACCAGGGGACCCGGGTCCCGTTCCACCTCGGTTACCAGGGAGCTTGACTTTAAAATAAGAAATTTAACCTGCACAGCTCCAAAAAATCTTTCCTGATTATAAAATTCAGTTAAACATTTTTAAAAGAGGTTCATTGATGTGCTTGTATAGCAAATTGAAAGGAAGGAGACTGATGTATTTCTGTCCGTAGGTCACCAAGAATTTTGATTCCAAATGCATTTTTCACTCACACCATGGTTTTTATGACAGGTAGAGCTGACTTGACTCTCACCTTGGCTTGCCTGTTAAAAATCTCCCACATCTCAGCCTAGTTGATCACAGGAGTTACAGACACCTGTAGGCTCACCAGGGAAAGCCAGGCAGTGTGTCCCTATAGAGGCTTGCCAGCCCACTTGGTCTACCAGAAGCACAAAGGTGGGGCCTTCACTCTCATAAACCCCTGAGACTTGGAACAGATACCAGAATTTTTGGAGTTTGTTTTAAAAAATATGAGTGTGCTCCTTCAAGAACCCCCAGTGTAGCGGGGAAAGCTAAGAGGGGGATAAGTAGGTGGGGAGAGGCCAAGCGGTGCGGAGTGTGCTAGTGTGTGCGCTGTGTGCTGCAGTTGTTTGCAAAGTGGCTGCGCGAGGCCACACACTGGGGTAGAGGAAGAAAATATTAGAACTTCTATTTAGTTATGCAAAATAAGAAAGAACTCAAAATTCACTGATATCTAATATATGAAATGACAGTCACACATGTATATAATTTCTAAAACTGTATCTATAATGAGTAGGCGTGTTTCACATCTTTTCCGAGGTGGGTCCATCACGAAAATGCACTAGGAACTTACTGCCAAGTTAGGGCAGCCCTGGGGCTGGTCGCTTTATGCTAAAATGTTTTCTTTCTGCTGTTGGACTCCTTCTAAAACTCCAAGACCCTTTTAAGGCCCAGCTTAGCATCCAGTCCTCCCTGGAGTTCTGTAAGGGAGCACCAAACATATGCAGCTTTGTGCCTACAAATTATCCATAAACTTAACTACAAAAACTACAAAGCACCTATTTATTGACTTACTTATTTATTGAAATTTCACTGAGCACTTGCTACGTGTCACTGTGTGTTGCTGTGTGCAGGTCATGGAGGGTACGTGTTCCCTGCCCTTTGGGGGCTCATCATGTAGCAAGAGAGGCAAATAGCAAACAGATCGTGACACCCAATTCTTCCATTGCAGTTAGGAGAAACAAGGTGGCCTAACCATGGGGGACTGGTGGGCTGGGTCAGTTCGTAGCCATCGTACTTTGAGGATTCAGTCCAACTAGCTGCTCTGGGGAATGACCTTGCCGCCAAACTGTCCTTGGACCCTTCTCATTCTCACTCAGGGACCCCCATGTGGCTCCCAACTCAACAGCTGGGGATTGCCTGGGCCTGAGAATGTTCTGAAATGTTGATGAACCCTCACTACCACATGCAGAAGCTTCTACTTTATTTATACATGCAACTTTTCTTAATTTAATAAACACTCATCACAACCAAAAGATTGTCCATCACTGATGCTAAGTAAAAAAAGGAGAAAGGTGGGAAGGAGGAGCATGGAAGGTAACTCTTTACTGTCTGTTCATTGCCCATTGTTACTATGAATAAAAGCCCTTATAGGAAGACCAGTGCTTGCTTGGGCTTTGGGGTGAGTGTGTGGAGGAGAGGCCAGCAGAGTGAGCACTACCTGCCCTGGGCCTCACGGATGCAGTGTGATGCTGACGCTGCTCAGGAGGATTCTGCCTGAGTAGACAAGGCAGCTCCGACAGAAAGCTAGGGACCAGGGCCTCAAACCATCCACAAAAGTGACAGTGATGAAGGCCCTCTACCTGCAGTGCCTTGGCCACACTTTCTGACTCCACTCAGCCCCATGCCAGCTGCAGTCCTGCTTGGCCAGTCCTGCTCCAGTTAAGAAAAGAAGATCTAGGTGTTTGGGGTCAAAGCTGGAGGCATTTGTTAAACCACTAATCCCCATCCTGTTTTTCAAGGACTAGAACTTTGCATCTGGGTGTTTCAGACACTGCTTCCCCTGTCCACAATTTGATACTGAATGCCCCATACACCAGAGGCATAGGAAATGTGTAGTCAGATATTGCATGATACCTTTGTCATTATATATTTGCTGATCAATAAGGAACAATGACCTCTCTCTAATGGGTGGTGACTTGGGCTCAAGACTAGCTCTGCTGGGTGATTTCATGAAGCTTTGAGAGTTGGCCTTTGAGAGTATCTCTTCCTAAGTTGTTTTGCTGAATATAACAATTCATTTGGAGAAAATTCCCAGAAAAGCATAAGTTTTGATCATTCACATGAAACAGTCCAAAATACTCTGCAAGTATTTGGAAAAGAACAAGTCTCCTGAGTTCTCAGGGTGCAGGTATAATTTCTGGGATAGATAGAAGTTAATGGGATTTTGTCTTGACCATCTTTAACTTACTTCATGGCCAAGGACATATAAATCAATTGTCCCCAAGTTCCCCAGGCTCCTGGGCTACTGTTTTCTTTAACGTCCTCCATAGCACTTGCTGCAGGCAGCCCTGTGCCTTCCGCAAACACTTCTAAGGCTAAGGTGCTCTGGAGTTGCTCAGCTTCCCTGGCTGGCCTCGTCACCTTGGGCTCATGACCCCACATGTCCCAGTCAGCGTTTTTCCATATCTTTACACTCCTTCTTCACCCTGTCTTCTCAACCCTGAATTAGGGTTATAAATTATACCAATAGGTCCCTGAATTAGTTTTTATTGCTACCACAAAAAAAAAATATCACAAACAGAGGTTTAAAACAACATAACCTTATCTTACATTGCTGTAGATCAGAAGTTCAACATGAGTTTCACTGGGCTACGATCAAGGTGTTGGCAGAGCTGCATTCCTTTCTGGAGCCTCTAAGGAGGAGCCCATCTCCATGCTTTTTCTGGCTTCTGGAGACTGCCTGTATTCCTTGGCCCCTACCCCCTTCCTCCGTCGTCAGAGCCAACGACGTCAGGCTGAGTGTTGACGCTGTCATTTCACTGGTTCTCTGACTACAGCCAGAAAGGCTTCTCTGTCTATGAGGGCCCACCTGAAGAATCAGGATAATCTCCCATTTCAAGGTCTTTGATCTTAATCACCTCTGCAAAGTCTCTTTGCCATATAAACTAATATATTTATGGTGCTGGGATTAGGGTGATGAGATTTTGTTCAGGGGGTAAAGGCAGCATGATTCTTCCTATCACAGTCCCATGTTTGCCCAAGGCACCTCCAACTCAAGGCAATTGTATGTGACAGGTATTCTGTAAGACAGAATGTATCATGAGAATTACAGGAGAAGAAGGAAAACTCAGTATTAAGGGGCAGGGGCCCTAACACTCATTGGCTGTCTCGGTCATGGGGAATCCCTTAACTGCCATCTCGCTCCTTGGTCCCGGACCTATGAAGAATCCTGCCACCAACCCCAAGAGCAGTGTTTCCCAAACTCAGTCATTTACCTTCAGAGTCAGCAAGTTATTCATCAAAACCCAGGATTCAGGAGCATGGTTTTTCCCAGTCTCGCTGGGAGGTAGGTGGGAATGTGTGAGTAAACTCAGCAGAACAAGAGCGGGAAGCGGCGTGGCCACACCCTGGGCCAGGGACTTTACGGCAGCTGTGGGCCTTCTCCTCTCCTTTTCTGTGTGCTAGAACCCCATGGTGTCAATCCAGCCTTGACCATGAAGGTGATGGCAAGAGCCAAAGGACAGAAATAACCTCAAGACAAAAAGGCCCTAGGGCCTTGAAACACCACATGGAGCAAAGAACCTAACTGGAAATACCTACCCTGTACTGGTAAGAAAACAGTGGAGTTCTTGTACTGTAAGCCACTGAATCTGGGGTTCTGCTCGGTACAGCCACTTAGCCTCCCCCATGGATACATTACCAATCTTTTCATGTTTAAATACCAGCTGTTTATTGCCAACATAATTTTTATTTAAACAAACTTCTCTTTTCAATTAGCTACATGTTAGACAATATTTATAAAATAATAAAACAAGTTTTACGAGGTACTTACTATGTGTCATGCTTTTGTCATATATGGTTTAACTTATTTAATGTTTTACACAAAATAACTCATAGGTATAGGGCTCCTAAGAACCATAAGAGGCAGGTACTGTTATTTTCATGCCCACTTAACACATGAGGAAACTGAGGCACAGGGACATTTAGTGACCTACCGAGGTCCCTGGCTGCTAAAAGGAAGAGCCAGGAAGACTGGCGCAGCAAGTCCTGTGGCACAGCCAGTCTTAGAGTGCTCTTCTGCTAACCTGCATATTCAGGAAATTTGCAAATGACATTTTTTCTAATTGTTCTTTTTGCCTAGGAGGACAAGTAGGTTAAAGGTGTCTCAAAGGAAAAAGGAAAACCAGAACAGAGAATGGAAATCAAGAATTATACAACCACATCCAAGCATCATGAGGATTTGGGGAAATGCTTTTGTATAATGGCATAGTGGCAATCAATAAGCACATTTACACACATTAATAAATAAGGTGAATAAATAAATTATACCAAAGTGCTATTTTCTTCATATCCAAGAGATGGTTTATGCTTTCGTAGGATGAAGGAAATCAAATTGCCCAGCCTTTTCATCCCAGAACTGGAGACATTTTGAGCAGCTCTCCTCCCTTACTCATTGTACTGTCATTTTCAGCCTTAGCTGGATTTAGAGAAATCCACAGATAACAGAGTCACCACGGCTCGTTGAAATAGGGTGGAGAGTCAGGGATTTCTCACCACACTGGTGCTTGGCATCTCTGTGTGTGTGTGCCGGTGTGCATGTGTGCATGTGTGTGCAAAATATTCCCTGTTCCCTGGACTGTGTGAATTACCTTTTTGTCTGCATTCCCATAGCTTTGTGAACACTCACCTCAAAGATCACACTGTGTCGTGACTATTTGTTCAAATTTCTGTCACCAAATGGACTGTGAGGGACTTAAAGTCAGAACCGTGTTCTGTCTCTTCGATACTTTGCATGCAGAAGCTTAACAATGAATATTGCCTGAATAAATGAGTGAATTAATGAACTGAGAAAATAAACGAACAGCCTCTGGTCTGAATGAGTCATGAGAGTGACCCACAACAGCCCTTGGTTTTGTTCTTCAGCCTGAAATATGCAATATTTCCACTGGCATTTGATTTGTGCTCGCAGTGGTACATACAGGCTTTTGTTCTTCTAAGAAGGAATAAAAGAGATATTTGAATCTGATAGGAGCTGAAAGCCTATTTGTGTCCAATACACAGGAAATTTCTTTATTGGTATCCATAAAGCCAACATCAGAACATCTGCCCTGCGCCTTCCAGACCCACAGCAGCATCCCTAGGCTCAGAATATTCATGTTTCAGTGCAGACCTATAAAAAACCATGTTAGCTGACATTTTCTGAGGTCAGGAACCTCTGATTCCCCATTATCGTCTGACACTTACAAGTAACTGAGCTTTATTCTTAGCATGATAGATGTGATTTCATATAGAACGAACTAACCACTGTCTGTCTTTCAATCTTCACCAGCCACACCACTGTTTTAGCTGCAGAAAGATATTGTGTGCAAACCACTGTGGGGTGGGGGTGGGGTGTTCCCTGGGGCAAAAATTCTTCCGCCAAACCTTTCTGTGGGCACAACTGATTTGTCTTCCTGCTGTGAGTTTTGGTTACAGCACTCCACCCCCACCCCCATGGTAATTGCTCAGCCTAC
This sequence comes from Tonatia bakeri, assembly GCA_004024845.1. Taxonomy (NCBI): domain Eukaryota; kingdom Metazoa; phylum Chordata; class Mammalia; order Chiroptera; family Phyllostomidae; genus Tonatia; species Tonatia bakeri. Next base: position 282,623 of record PVIA01001255.1, read on the forward strand.
TCAGAAATCTTAGTAGTACCCTTGGTTGTGCTCATTGACTTGGGCTCACAGTTGTGCTGTCCTATTCTTTTTTTTAATCAATTTTATTGAGGTATAAATTATATATAATAAAAAGTGTTTAAGTGTACATTTCAATGAGTTTTAGCAAATAACCACTCATGTAATAACCACCACTTTCAAGACAGAATAGTCTTATTTATTTATATTTTTAACAAAGTTGTATTTACTTAAGGTGTACAACATGATGATTGGAGACACACGCACAGAGTGAAATGATTACTACAGTCAAGCTAATCCACGTGTCTTCTCCTCCCATAGTTGCCTTTTTTTTGTAGTGACAGCACCTGAAATCTACTCTCACATCAAATTTCCAGTATCAGTGCAGTATCATTAACTATAATCATCATGCTGTCCACTAAATCTCTGGACTTACTCATCCTACTTAAGTGTAACTTTATACCATTTCCTTAGCACCCACTCCTGGTAAACACCACCCTAGTCACTACTTCTGTGTATCTGACATTTTTTAGATTACAGGTATACAAGGGACCATGCAGCTATTTAAATATCTGTGTCTGGCTTATCTCACTTAACATAATGCCCTCTGGGTTCATCCATGTTGCTGCAAATGGCAGGATTAATCTCCTTACAAGATACAAAATATGTTCATCTCCCCCAAGAAGTTTCTTCGTGCCCTCTAGTTAATCTATCATAAGTCCAGCCCCAGGAAAACACTGGGTTGTACAAATGAAATCATGCAACATAGACATATATTTTTGTCCAGCTTCTTTCACTCAGAATAATTATTTTGAGAGTCATTCATATTATAGCACATATCAATAATTTATTCTTTTTTCTTGCTGAGAAATATCCATTGTATTGAGATATTCCAACTTGTTTATCTATTTTCACCTGTTGATGGAAATCAGGTTGTTTTCAGTTTTTATGAGTGTCAATAAAATTGTTATGAACAGTCATAGACAAGTCTTTTTGTGGAAACAGTTTTATTTCTCTTGGGTAAATCCCTAGGGGTAGAGTTGCCAGAAGATATGTTGAGTGTATGTTTAATTGCATTAGAAATTGCCAAACTGGCTTCCAGAATGGCCGTACCAATTTCTATCCTCATCAGTTACACAGAAGAGATTCAGTTCTACGTCTCACCAGTATTTGGTACGGTCTTTTTTATCTCAGCCATTTTAGTGGGTATGAAATGATAATCTCATTGTAGGTTTAATTTGTATGTTTCTGCATGACCAATGATAATAAACATCTTTTTGTATGCTTGCAGGCCATGCATAGATCTTCTTTCTTGAAGTGTTTGTTCAAGTCTTTTTCCTATTATTAATGGATTATTATTTCATCGTGTTATAAGTTTTTTTATGAAGTTATTCTAAACACAAGTCCCTCTTGGAGTGACTTTGCCTATCCTACTTACCTAAATCTAGTTATCAGAACTAGCTGAATCCTAATCACCAGAACCCTCTTGTCTACAACAGTTTTGTGAACTAGGCTGGACTTTAGGATGTGGCTGGCCTTGGCTGTGTTTAGTTAGTGTTCTGTGCTTTGTTTTTGGGAGAAAGAGGGGTGGCCTAGAATCTTCTTCTCTTTCTCTTAAATCTGACTCCTGAACATAGCAGGAGGGAAATAGGAAAGGGAGGTCAGGAATAAAAAAAAGGATTTCAGAAAGGCATTAGCTACGTACAGCTCCCATTAGGACCTAGACAAGGTTATTATAGTCACTCAGGTAACAAACAAATATCTTTTGACCTTGGCCACCTTTCTGCCTTATGAGTTCTACCAAGTCCAGAAAAATGGAATGTCTTCCTGTTACCCACTGATATGAAGAAAAGGGGGCCATACCTCATTCTCTCATAATGATCCCTCCAGCTCTCATCCACCTCCCCCCTTCCTCAAATAACAAGTGTACAACAATTGAAGCAGAAAACAGAAATTTAAAGATTCTACAGGTTGTGGGTCAGCTGTCAGGTTGGTTTATACTTATCAAGGGAACAGCCTTGGTACCAAATAAATTCAGGTTTCCAACCCGGAGCAGCAGGTGTTCTTCCTCTTCCCAGCATCTGGCCAAGCCTCACTGCACTCAACAGAGCTATAAAGAAGACTGGGGTATAGAAACATCAGCCTCCAAGAAACAGATCAACATATTTGGAGACTTCGGGCTTATTTAAATTAAATTAGTCCCCTGGATCAAGTTCCAACAGGAAGGGGGAAGGAAAGGAAGTGTGGGGAGGGTATGGAGACTTGAAGATGACTAGAGGGCACAAAGGCAAAGAGTATGGGTGGGCTTTTTCCAAAAAAACTGAGTTTTGCTGCCCATTTTCAGGTTTATGTTTCAACACTGTCTCCAGGTGTTAAATGGAGAACATGGGAACTGGTGGTTAGGGAGGTCTTGACGGTATCATGTAGGGAAATGGGAAGACCGTGTCTGTTCAAGGTCACTGCATCACATATTATCTGCTTCCTGGTTGCCAGTCCAAAAAGCTGTTTGCTTGCAGCAGGACTCTGTGCCCATCCCTCCTACAAACACCACTGCTCCTCTTGCAAAATGTTCCTGTGCTGCAGAGCTCAGGAGTCAGGGAGAGGAAGTCCCAGACAAGACAGTGCATTGTAGAGTATCTCTGCAGAATTCTCCTCACTAGTCATGCGTCTTCCGGAGTCTGTGGCCTCATCTAAAATTCTGCAGATAACCATAGCTAGCTTTCATTGTTTCATGATACACAGCAGAAACCCTCAGGAGAGCACTGAGGCTCAGAGAGGTTATGTGCTTTGCCTAAGTTCACCTAGTAAGTGGAAAAATCTGTATCTGAACACAGGTCTCAAGTTCAGAGACCAAGAAATTGATCACTTGCTTGCTTGCTAGTTGATTGGTTGATTGATTAATCAATTGATTGAAGAGAGTCTGTTTTATTCCAGAAATAAACCAACAAAGAAGCAGAAAGATGTGAAGAATCTTCATAAATGGAAATAGAAGAAACAATGTGGAAATCAAGACATCTAGGAACAAGCAATTAACCTAATTTAATTCCCTAATTTGAGAAACTCCTCAAGTGTCTATGCTTCAAATTGAATAATTTTCCAATTTCCTCTGTAAGGTAATTTTTTAAACTACTGATTTTTATAGGCTTGAGCATGTGAAAAGCTGACTACTGTATGTCTTTTTAATTAGATCCTTTACATGATAATTAAAGTTTCTCTTTGCATCATAGTTATTCTTAAACTCTGCAGTAATGTTCCTCTGGCTGGAAGTTAGCTGACCATCTGGAAGCAATAAAATATCTTAACCTTAAAATGCAAACTATCAGTTACAGATAGCACAAATTAGACCTGCTGGTCATTACTTTAATGGGTAAATGCCAGGCCCCATCCTTCATTCTGTCTAAAAGAAAACTGCAGAATCTCACAGTTGAAACAGGGATTTTGAAAGTCATGTAGTCCTTCTTCCTTTGATTTTTTGGAACAAATCCTGAGGGGACCTCCCCTCTAATGGCCCTGAGGCATACTACTTCCCAGAAGAAAATTCCAAGGCTGTTTTTAGAAACTTCTTCCAAAGTTTATTTGTTGTTTAGGGCTGAGGACCAACACTGGCCTTGGAAGTAAAATGGAAGTGAAAAAATGTTAGCTAGAAGCTTGGGGAGGGTTGAAGTGCAGAGAGGAGGAAGTAAGCGGGAATCAGCAAGAGAATGGATGATGAAAGACAGGCGCGTGGGTCCAGGTAAAGGTGGTAGAGGTAGTGAAGTGATGACTGTGATCACATGTCCACAGGTAAAAGTATGACCAATGTAGTTATTGACTCAGAGATACATTTTACTTATGTTGATAGTGGCTATTTTCTCTAACTATCCTATGCTGTGACATGGTTATCACTTGTGAAAAAATAAATGAAGACCATCAGATGAAAAAAGCAAAGGCTGTTCACTCAGAACTTGCTATTGCAAGGGGCTCAGCCACATTCACTGTGCTTGGCAGAGACTCAAAGCAGGCAGAGGGTGGAAGAGCCTTAGAGTAGAAAAAGGAAAGCCTTCTGATGTGGCCTGGTTGGCAGCAGCTGGCTAAGGGAAGCTGGAGGTGGGAGAAGCAGAAGGGGGCATTCCATATGATTGGTTAGGGGAGCGTATTTTGCTTTTTCTCATTGGTTCTAAATTGAAGCAGGAATAAGAATTAGGGAAGTTATCAGTTATCGATCAAGTTCTGGTCATTTTGGGTGAATTGTTTCCATTTGTTATTGTTTGGCTTCCTGGACCAGTTACCAGAAGTTAGTTGTCTGACTTCCTGCCAGTCTGACTGAGATGGCAGTTCTTGGGCTGGTTACTGTAGCTAATGGGTCTGTTTCCTGGGCTGGTTACTGCAGATTGTGGGTCATATTTTTACATAATGACTACCCATTGCTTATTTGTATACTTACACTTATATTAGTTCTATATATGTTTAAATAACACATTATTATTGGCGTCATATGCAGTCAAATTGAAACCAGAAAAGCCAGCATTCATGCTGCCTGTCACTACCAGAACCAATAAGCAGAGACAGGGATTGAATCTACAGCCACTTTATTCGGATGGTCAGAGATCTGAGAAGATGGCAGGTTATATACCCTAATAGACCATCTGACATTCCATGTTAAACTGACCCATTTTGTAAGAAGAAAAGTATAGGTAAGGGGTTTGAGATTCAGGGAAAAAGTTAATCAGATCAAAGCTGCAGCATCTTTCATCTGCACCCTGGACAGTATTCTATCTGTGTCCTGGCCGTGGGCATCTGACCCTGGAGTACAATGGCTCAGATGCAATCTCAATTGCTTGAAGTACTCCTGAGGCATAAAAGTGGAACTGTTTATGGTCTCCTGGAGTCAAGGTGGGCCATACCTTCAGTTCCTAGAACAATAGCTTTTTACGTGCATTGATTACTAAGCTTATTAACTGTTGCCTAAACTAAAATTTTCCAACTCTTGAGTCCCTTATCAAAATTATTCATTTAACCATTTATAAGGCAATACAGCACATTGATTAAGAACATAAATTTTGAGGCCTGATTACATGGTTCAAAGTCCAGCTCTACCACTTATTGGCTGTGTGATCTTGAGCTAATAGCTCAACTTCTCTGGTCCACAGTTTCATTGTCTATAAAATAAAGATAAAAATATGGTAGTACTTTGCTTATAGACTTATTTTGAGGCTTAAATGGGTTCATATGCATGTAAAACACTGAGGCATAACCACATAGTACACACTATATAAGTGTTTGCTTTTATTAAAAATTAAAGAAAAAACAATAGCGAAATACAACATTCTTTAAAATTTAAGCTCTACTAGGATGCTCTTCTGAGGAATTTCCTATGCTATAACACAAACACTTCAAGAAAGGTAAAAAAAAACTGTTAAGTATGTGGAAAGATTCAATATCAAATATTTAAAATCTAATACAAGTGGCTTCTCAAAAAGCTACTAACGCATAAAAATCTATATTCTTCCTAAATGAATTGCATCAGCAATAACCCCAGTCTGCAGTTTTTCTCTTGAAACTAACAATGAGCTGAAATTGTGTTCCCATTCTTAGAAAGCAATTGGTTGAACATAAGTCTTTGGGTAGGAGCAAAGCCAGGGTTGTTCTTTTAAAACCCCTTTTTTAAATGGAGAACTATAGCACACCTTCAGAACTGTTTAGGAATCAAAAATGGACAGCTCAGGGACTCCACACAAAGCAGTCACTTGTGTAACCAACAATGTAGTCAAGGAATAGAAGTTCTTTGCACTCTCTCCCATTTCTACGCTCCCCTAACCCTTCATTTTTATGGTGTCAAAGATAAGCAAAGGCTGACAACAGTTACAGCCCTACAACTAGACTTAGTCAGTAACATGCTATTGCAGTAGGGAAGCAGGTACAGCTTGAACTAGCGTTGATTTGTCAGAGGTGACTGGATATTTTAAAAGGAGAAGGAGGGAGTAGGGAGAAGGGAAAGCACAGGCTCAGAAGAGGCAGGAAAGTGAAAAATGACAAAGGGTTGGTTACTGTAAATGCTGATTAGGCCAGCTGTGTCTGTCAGCTGGCAATGGTCAAAGTTAGGCCTCTGTCCTCCCACAAAGACTGGGAGACAGAGGCCCCATCCTTCCTGATGAGTTCATTTTCAAGGAATGGCTTTCAGATCCTTGAGAAAGACACTCCTGAGTCATAGGAGTTACATATCTATCTTGGAGGGAAAGAGGAAAGATGTAAGGCCCTTTTAATAAATGCTCTAAGAAAGACTGGGGCTGGTGTCTATCTTCCAGGGTTGCCTGGAACAAACAGTAAATTCTTTTGACCTTGTGCTTTCTCAGGCAGGCACTTTAAGGGACCCCAGGGACACCTAGGGATGCAGCCTTTAGCTGCCAGAAACTATGTTACTGTTTGTTTAAGACTTTTGATGTAAGGGATGGGGCTGAGATTCTGTGGTTTCAAAGGCCAAGGTTGAGGCTTGAGAAGAGGCTTAGATGCTCCTGGCTAGACTTTGGTCAAGGAAAGAATCTTTGTCAATGGTAAGCATTTCCTTGTTTTTCCTTAAGATTTTACCACCTAACCACAGATCCCTAATCACGTTTTCTCTGTTTTTCTTGTTTGACTTCACACATGATGCATTCTTGTGCCTGGAATCTTTCAACACTATGTCTGTGAGGTTCATTTGGGTAGTGGGTATGGGGCTGGTTTGTTCATTTCTATTGCTGTTGAGTGTTCCACTGAATAAATACGTCACAACTGATTTATCTGTGGGCTTCGGTTGTCTCTTCTTTAGGACTATTACAGCTAATGCTGCTACAAACGTCTCTTGGTGCATGTGTCTATATATCTTTTAGGTACCTACCTAAAAGTAGAGGAATAACTATGTCATATGGTAGCTTATGTGTAACTGCAATGGAAAAAAAAGTAGCGTTGTAAAAGCTTCAGCTCCCATCCATAGTAAATGAGAGAGAGCTCTAAGTGCTCCACACCTTTGCTAACCATTCGAATTGTCGGTGTTTGTTTCTCTCTATTCAGGTAGATGTACAGTGTCATTGAACTGCAGTTTTAGCTTGCATTTCCCTGATGATTAACTGATTAACGAGCTTAACAACTTTTCAAATGCTTCCTGGCACCCAGCCAGGTGGTTCAGTTGGTTGGAGCTTCATCCCCTCCCTCATTCCCCCAATCAAAAAAGTTGTGGGTTCAATTCACAGTCAGGGCACAAACCTAAGCTATGGATTAGATCCCAGTCGGGGAGCCTACTAGAGGCGGTCAATTGATGTTTCTCTCTCTAAAAAATCAATAAATGTATCCTCAGGTGAGGATTAAAGAAAAAAATGCTTATTGGCTATTTGGATATTTTATTTTTGTAAAGTAACTATCTATATATTTTTACATCCATATTTCTGTTGATTATTTTCATGTTGGTTTATATGAATTTTTTATTCATTACCATTAGTCCCCCTTATATCCTTCACCTCCGCCCACCTCCTGCCCTCCCCCAAATCATCACACTGTAGTCCATGTCCATGAGTCCTTTTTCTTTTTTACTCAATTCCTCCACCCCCAACCCCTGCCCAGAGCTGTCATCCTGATCTCTACCTATGAGTCTGTCTGTATTTTGCTTGTTAGTTCACTTTGTTCATTAGATTCCACATATGAATGAAACCATATGGTATTTGTCTTTCTCTGATTTATTTCACTTAGCATAATGTTCTCCAAGTCTATCCATACTGTAGCACAGGGTAAGATTTTCCTCTTTTTCATAGCTGAATAGTATTCCATTGTGTAAATGTCCCAAAGTTGTTTTATCCACTCATCTGCTGAAAGACACTTGGGCTGCTTCCAAATCTTGGCAATCGTAAATAATGCTGGAATGAACATAGGGGTGTGTACATTCTTCCAAAATAATGTTTTAGGTTTCTTTTGATACATTCCCAAAAGTGGAATCTCTGTGTCATAAGGCACTTCTGATACAATAAAAAAAGTTATGCCTCAAAAAATAAAAACTAAAGATAAGCTGATAATTAAAATCCTAAAAGAAAAGAATTTTTATATAGTTTAACTGTCGGTTCTTTATTGGTGACATATATTTCATGAGAAATGTCTTTCAGCACATATAAAGATGCATATATATTAACTGGGATTTTTAGGAGTGAAATTTTTGTGGCATAGGCTATGTATATCTTTAATTTGATACATAAAACATAAATATTCCCCAAAGCAGCTTCTACAATGTACACTGTCACAGGTAGTAGAAGGGAATCCCCTTGCTGTATCTCTGGCAACAAACTTGTCAGACTTACAGATCTTAACTGAGCTGGTGGATGCATAGTGGTACAGCACTGTGCTTTTAATTTGCATTTATACAATTACTAAGGACACTTAATGCCTTTTTATTTGATTATTGGATGCATAAATATTCTTTTTTGAAGTACTTGTTCAAGTCTCTTGCCCACTTTTATTTTCTGTTTTCTTTTTCTTACTGATATGCAGAAGTTATGTATATGTTCTTTCACACGCCCTTTTGTTGGTTACAAGTATTGCAAATATCTTCTCTGTTGATTGCCTTTCATTCTCTTAACAGTATTTTCTTAGCAAAGTTCATTTTATTAATGTTTAATCTTTTTTTACACTAGTAACCTTCAAGGCCCTGTTTAAGAAAACTTTCCATACTCTAGGGACAGTGATTTTCAACATGTGTGTCACAGAGTTTTTAGAACATGCAATGCCTGACTGTCTAATCAGGGACACTAACCCCTTTTCCCTTAGACTATCAAATTAAAAAATTACAGCAGCCAACACTACAATAGCTGTCCGGTGTGAATGAGTGTAAACTATACCTATTTTTTGTCAAATCAACAAAAAAACCTTCTTTTTGGTGTGCTGCAGAATTTTAGTAATTAATTATGTGTGACATCAGATAAAAATGGTTGGAAATCACCACTCTAGGGTCATAAAATATGTCCTGTATTATTTTTCTAGAAGCTTTGTTGTTTTGCCTCTCACAGTTAGTCCCGTAATCAACCTGAAATTGAATGTTATATGTGAAGTGATGTCCCATCTTTATTTCTTTTATGGCTCTGATGCCCCAGCATGGATGCCCTCCCCGCCACCCACCTGGGCTCTGGCACTCCACGCTGGGCCCACATGGCTCCCACCACAGATCTGTATTACTCTGCCCCATCTGAAGGCTCAGGACCAAACTGTTTAGGAAGACAAGAGGACAGAATACAAAAAAGATTCTGGAAAGGAAGGAACAAGAAAGGAAAAGAAGAGAAGGAAAGGAAAGGGGAAAAGGAAAACAAAGAGTCTTGCATTTAAATTAGTCTTCTGAGTACTCTTGCAATATAGGTTTAATACAACCTTTGAAAATAATACGGTAACTACATTATACTATTTGAACTAATTCCAACCATAGGAAATATTTTGTTCTTTAAAATATGACCATGAATTAGACTTAGCAATAAGACCAGTGAAACTTACAATAATAGTAAACAAATAAATAAGATCTCTTTTCATCAATGGCCATTCACTATTTTGCTTTTGAGAACCAGAAGGAAATTGTCTTGAGTCTCAGACATTCAGTAAATCCAATCATGGTTCAGTAAATCCATCTGAGCTTCTTCAGTATTATCTTGAGTTACTAAAATAAGTGACTCTAAAGAATCATAGATCATGTCTGGTTTAATATAGCCAACAACGGTGCCATGTGGAAAATTACCTTGATGCAATGATAACCCCCAAGTGCACTATGAAGCAGGATCTTCTAGAGCTCACAAAACAGAAAGGCTGAGAGACCAAAATAAGATACTTAAAACACACAGAAAGAAGCCAGAAAAAGAGACGGAGTGGAGTAGACATAGACTACCTACTTCTCTCTCCTCTCTCTCTCTCTTTCTCTCTCTCTCTCTCTCTCTCTCTCTTTCCCCACCCTGCCTCCCCCACACTCCTGCATCGACCTTCCTGGCAGATGATGTGATTGTAGTGACCAGAGTTGAGTTTGTGCACAGAAGCAAGAGGACAGGAGCCTGTGTTCAATAAAACACATTCAGAGTAGATGTGGGCCAGAATGGGGGATGCCAATGAGAAGCCAACTTGGGGGTGATATAGCTGTCATGCTTGTGGAGTGGGGAGGTTATCTGTACCTGAAGAAAGTATTTCCATCCCTTTGTATCCATAAGCAATGTTCTTAAGTGTTCCATCTCTTTTATCAGAGAAAAGTGTCTTTCAGTTTACCACTTAATTATTATCTAACCTTAACATTCCTTAGGAATTTGGGGCATGCCTCACGAGCTAATAGATTACTCATTATGCATTCTTAATATATCATTTTCACCCATCCCATTTTTCTTTCCTTTGTAGAAGAATTAAATGTTCTCTAATAACACAAAAACATGGCTGCACTAAGGACTTCCTCCATAAAACCCTCCTCACACATTATGAATAATGATTTCCCATGGATTTTTTAGTATTGCTGTAATGCAGGTCCCTGCCTAGGCTTGCTATCATCTTATGGACAACTCCATTATCAACATCAGCCCAGTCAAAGAATCTTAGTATATCCTCCCAGTACATGCATGGACGGAAGATTGTCTCCTGCTTAACTGTGGAGAAGCTCACCTAGTTAGAGCTGCAGCCCAGGTTCCACCCCATCTGACTGAGGCAGAGTACAGAATGTGCCTCATGGGCCAGGCACAGGCGGCAGCCCAGTCCATGCTCCCAGAAGGGCTCCCTGGAGGCCAACAGCTAGATCCCCCAACTGCCTGGAGAGACAGGCAAGTGGTGAAGCTGGGTGCACACACACTGAGCCATGTATCAGAGAGCTCACCCCTGGCTCAACAGAGCTGAGGGTAGACATTGGTCCCATTATTTTCACTGACAATTTTCACTGGTCAGTGCTGAATGCCCAACCAACTTTGCATTCATGGAATAACACAATCTAGTGGTGATACAGTATCCTTTTTTTACATTGCTTTTTGTTATTGTTCTGGGTAAGACTTGTACATCTGTAGTCATGAGTAAAATGGGTCCCTAATTTTTCTTTACCAAATTTTTTAACAGCTTAACTGATAATTTATGTACTATAAAACTTACCTAAGGTAAGTGTACAGTCACATGATCTTTAGTAAGTTTATACAGTTGTGCAACCATCCCCATAATATAGTTATAGAACATTTACGTTACCAAAAAAAGTTCCCTTGTGCTCATTTGCAGTCAATTTTTATTTTCACCCCTAACCCCAGGTCTGCTTGCTGTGCCTAGAGAGACTTCACTTGCCTAGAATTTTTATATATAATTTTATAATGCATGTAGGTTTTTGTGTTTTGCTTTTTTCCTTAACATTTCCATACATTTTTGAGGTTCAATCATATTATGATATGTATAAGTAGTTTGTTCCTTTTTATTGCTGAATAACCTTCTATTATATGCAAACACCACATTTGGTTCATCTATTGATCAGTTAATGGATATTTGAGTTTTTCCAGTATGATGTTGTTATGAGTAATGCTGCTATGAAAATATATTCACATACATACAGGGTGAGACAAAAGTAGGTTTATAGTGGTAAGCACACGGAACACAGAGTTATTCTTGTGTTATTATTCATTAATTTTATTATTGTATTATTTCTAGACAAACAACTGTAAACCTACTTTTGCCCCACCTGGTATCTTTTTGTGGAAATATATTTTCATTTCTCTTCATAGATATCTAAGGGTGAGATTATTTAGGTCATATCATAAGTGTAGGTTTAACTGTTTAAAAACTGCTGAATTGTTTACCAAAGTGCCTGTGCCATTTTGCATCACCACTAGCAATACATGAGGTGTCCACTTGCTCCCCATGCTCCCCAGAACAATGTCAATCTTTTTGACTGAAGTCATTCTTGCCAATGTGAAGTGGCATCATGTTGTGGTTTTGATTTGCATTTCCCTAACGGCTAATGATGTTGAGCATCTTTTCATGTGTTTCTTAGCCATTTGTGTATCTTCTTTGGTAAAATGTCTATTCCACATCCTTTGGCTGTTTTTAAATTGGGTTATCTTCTTATCTTTTAATTTTGATGGTTCTTTTTATATTTTGGATGCAAGTCCTTTATCAAGTGTACGGCTTGCAAATATTTGCTCCCAGTCAGTCAGTAGCTTATCTATTATTTTTTCAGGGTATTTTATGAAAAGCAACAGTCTTTAATTTTAAAGAAGTTCAATTTATTAATTCTTTCATTAGAAGTCATGTTTTTGGCATTTTATCTAGGAAATCTTTACTTAGCTAACTCACAGTTACAAAGACTTCACTTAGGTTTTAACCAAGAAGTTTTATAATTTTTGCTTTCACATTTAGGTTTATGATCCATTTTTAAACCAGATTGATTGGGAGAACATTGGTTAATAAAATCATATAATTTCACAAAATGGTTATTATTAGAACAACAAGAAATAACAAGGTCTAAAGGGGATGTGGAGAAAAGGGAACACTCTTAAACTGATGGTGAAAATGAGAGTTGGTGAAGCTACTGTGGGAAACAGAACGCAGGTTCCTCAAAAAATTAAGACTAGAACTACCACACGACTCAGCTATTTCTCTTCTGGGTATTTACCAAAAGAAAAAAAAAAACTATGGAAACACTTATTCATAAAAATATATTATCCATTTGAGTTAGTTTTTATATATAGTTCTAAGTTTCTTTTTAAAATATAGATAATCCGATTTTCCCTGTACCATTTGTTGAAAATACTTCTTTCCCTCACTGAAGTGCCTTAAAACTTTTGTCAAAGTCAACTGACTATAAATGTAATGGTTTATTTCTAAACATTCTATTCTGCTCCATTAATATATGTCTATGTTTTTTTTTTAACATTTTTTAAAGATTTTATTTACTTTTAGAGATGGGGGAAGGGAAGGAGAAAGAGAGGAAGAGAAACATTAATGTGTGGTTGCCTCTTGCAAGCCTTTTACTGAGGACCTGAACTGCAACCCAGGCATGTGCCCTGATTGGGAATCAAACCAGCAACTCTTTGGTTCACAAGCCTGCACTCAATCTACTGAGCTACACCAGCCAGGACTATGTCTATGTTTATGTTAATACCACACTTCATTACAATAAATTTTGAAATCAGCTACTATATACCCTCAAACTTTGTTCTTACTCAAAATTGGTTTGGCTATTCTGGGGTTTTTTTGTTTGTTTGTCTTGGGATTTGTTGTTGTTGTTTTGTTGTGGTTGTTGTTTTTGCATTTCCATGTTAACTTTAGTATTACCTTTTTAACTTCACAAAAAAGTCTTGCCTGGGTTTGGATTGAGGTTGTATTGAATCCAGTGCTCATCGTGGGAGAACCGCCAGCTCAACATTGAGCTTCCAGCACGTGAACACAGGCTGTCTCCTCACTCTCTCCGAGCTCTAAGTTCTCGCATGTGCTGCATCCGGGTGCAGGTCCCTTTGTACTCACAGTAGTTAGAGTTGCCTGGTCTTCTTAGATGTGCTGAGGAAGGTTTTTCATAACATTTGAGAAGGATTCATCCACTGTTTCTCTGAGTATCTTTTCTGTGGCTTCGCCTCTCTTACCTGATTCTAAGAAACCATATTGGTATACTTGATGGTTTTCCAGAGGTGTCTGGGGCACAGTTCACTTTTCTTCATTCTTCGTTTCTTTCTGTTCTTCAAATTAGGCCATTTTTGTTGGTCTACCTTAAAGTTCAGTGATTCTTTCTTCTGGCCAGTTCATACCATATCTGCTTTTATACTCCTCTAATCAATTTTTCATTTCAGTACCATGCAATTCCAGTATTTTCATGTTCTTATCATTTAGTTTATTTTATGCCTCTCATTTAATTGATATTTTCCTTGAGGAGAAATTATCATCAAACTTTTCTTTAATTCTGAAACATGGTTTCATTTGTTGAACATATTTATAATAACTTTTTTCAAGTCTTTGCTGTTTGTACCAGCATTTGAACTTGAGACAGTTTCTAATGACTGCTTTTCTTACTGGATATCACACCTCCCTGTTTCTTCTCCTGTCTCGTAGTTTTTGTTGTTGTTGTTGTCATTGTCTTTGAAAACTAAATATTGTAGGAGATATATTGTAGCAAGTTTGGATTCTGATTATCTCCTTCTGGGATCATTTTTGCTGTTCTGTTTGTTCAACGACTTGCCTTGATTAATTCTGTACACTCTGTCTCCGGCCCACCCCACCCCTGCCCCCACCAACTGTTGTAGTTACCAGCATGTCTGCTCAGTTGTAATATTTGTTTGTTTGCTTGTTTGTTTGTGTTTATGTTTAAGCTTACCTTCCTAGTATTTGACCAAGTCAACATAGCTTAGTGGTCAGTCAATGACTGGTCAAATTTTGGGCTTAAATGCATTAAGCCAGTGAGCCTTCCACTCTTTACCAATGTGTGTATAGTTTGGGAAAAACATTCAAAGTTCAAACTATTTAAAAGTCAGATCCAGCCAGCGCCAGTTTTATGGGTATATGACCTGTGGAGTCACATGGGGTCCCTGCTTATAAAGGTCCCATACTTGGTTTAAAGCTATGTTGTTGCCATTTTGAAATTCCTTTTTAATTTTTAATAAAGAGTTCTGCATTTTCATTTTGCACCAGGCCCTGCAAAGTAGGTAGCTGGAACTAACCCTGATTTACACTTTCTACTGGGCCCTGTCCAGTCTATCCAGTCTCTCTGGATGCATGAGCAACCTTGAGCATGCACACAAACTTCTAGGTTACCAGGGATACGCAGGAGCTTACCAAAGTCCATTGTAACTATCTCATTACCTGAATCTCTTAAATTTCTGGCTTATGGGCCTGATCTGTTGTTTGCCTCAACAATGCACTAGAAGTAATGTTGGCCTTCTCTGACTGTTTGGTACCAACATCACTATAGTTTTCAATAATGCCCCTGAGAATGGGTCTTTCTGCACTCAGCCACAAATTAAGTCAGCCCCCTTCAGCTGCAAAACTGCTGGATTTCTGAGCTTGCCCCAACAGAGTGAGGAGGGGAGCAGGGGGAATGAGAGCAGCTCCGGGTTAAAATACCAGAGATGCCCAGGGTTCTTATCTGAGGTCCAGTACTCTTTCTCAAATAACATGCAACTCAGTTATGTTTTGTTGTTTTGTTTTACATCTTTGGCTAGTTTCCAGAACCGTAAAATTGTTATTTTTGATAACTGTGCCCAGTTTCATAGCTGCTTTTGGGGAAAGGTTTTGCTGATTTTTTTTCATTCCATCAATTTGGAATCCCTGTTCTCCCTCACCCCTCCTCCCACTTGCTTTCAAATACTGTACTTTTAAGTTTCCAGGATGACATTTGATATTTGATATAGATTCAATTTATTTGTTTAATTCTCTATTTTTCGTCTAGATTTTCTTTTAAAAAAAAAACATATCTATATGATTATGTTAAGGTCCTCTGCTATTTCTAAAACCCGGGTTCTCTGTACATCTTTTTCACTAGAATGGTATTTTTTTATTATGAGTCATAGTTTCCTGTTTCCTTGAAAATCACTTAATTCTTCATTGCATGCCAGATATTATGTATAAAAGAGCCATACAGACTGAAACGAATGCTATTTTCTCTGTCAAGAAATAGAACTGCATTGGCGCTGGGTTTCACTTTAAGTCGGTTTTAGCTCTTCTTTGACCTCAAGTATATTGAGGGAGAGATGTGTCTTGTGTTTATTTCTTCCCCCTGCCTCCAGAAGTTTTCCCGGAGAGCACGGAGACTCTTTTTCTGCCTTTCTAGCCAGGCTCTAGTCTTTAATCACAACCCCAGCGCTCAATAAACGCCGTGTGATAGAAAAGTGGCAGATAGAGAAAGCCGTCTTCAAATTCTTTATCTCAGCCCACAAGGACATTAAACATTACAATGGCTTCTCTTTCCCTCTTAGAGTTCTTGGTCTGAACCTCTGCTTGTGCCGAAACTTGGCATACACCCCTAGGAAAGACGCTTGCTGATCTCTGCTTGTCTAGGAAGGGCTCTCTCCTCTCTGGAATCTATCCTTTTAAACTAATTTGCACCAACATCTCTCTGATGTCTTCAAAAATATGTCAAGTTTTACTTTATTCAGTTGTTGTCTAGTCATTATGGCAGGAGCAATAATCTGCCATGACCTATATCCTCATTATGGGGGAACTCAGTGTTATCAATTGAAAAGTCTTATTTTTGCTGTGTTTTGTTTAAATTTAATTTGAACATCTGTTTTGGCTTTATAGTTTCAGAGATATAACATAAGACAGTTATGTCTCATTTAAAGTTTTATATGTTTCAGTAACAAATAATAAGTAATTTGAGTCAAAGTGCGAAGTATGTGAGGGATTTTTTCCATCCTTTAAAGGAAATTCTTTACTTAAAATTGAAAAATGCTATGCCACACTAAGCCGTCTCTCTGTTTCCCACTCAGAGCTGTCACAAAAATTATTTCAATGCTGTTTTATAACTTTGGTGCTGGCACAATGGCAGGTTACTACATTTGACCGAGAACTGAATTCAGATAGCTGAAAAATAAAAAAGCCCAACTCAGACAAAGGTATTTCGGCATATTTCCAGGAGATAATTCTTGATGAATTTCTGAAATGTGTAACTCAAAGCTGTTTATAGCAATTGGTACCACAAAAGAAAGTCTAGGCCGCCGACAGTTTTCTCCTGGAGTCTGCATGGGGCTACAGATGGAGCTATCTTTTAGGCACAGAACTCAGAGCGTCATTATCCAGGTCACTGGATTCTAGGAACTTCCTGCTGCCTGCCATCAGAGGGTACACAAAGTGAGTGAAAGAGAGAATTTAGTTCTGTGGGGCAAAGACACACTAATTCAGGTACATGGACGATTAATCTATGAATTCTCACTTCTTTTATCATTCTCAAACTGCTGCCTTTTTTATTTTAAATTTGCTTTTTCACATGTATTTTAACAATTTTAAGTTGATGTATTTCATTTTAGGCAGATGTTGAAAGAAGCACAGAGAAGTCTTTTCCTAGTGAAGCTATCTCAGGACAGCCGTGGATCCCACCTAAACAAGGGAATAAGCTGCAGATCTATACCCTCTCTACCTCCCTTTCTCCACATTTTAGTTTTTACCCAATTCTCTCATTCTAGCCCCTGCCTTCACCTTGGACCCAGAGGCACCACTTTCTGCACTTCCTTAGGATTCTGCAGTATAGATCAGAGTTCACAGCTATGCCCACTGGTGTCTGAAGATTTATTGGGTCTCCTAAGTTAGTTACCACACACATATCTGCTTCTAGCCATCTTCCAAAATTGTATTGCTATCTTCTCTCTTGTTTCTCCATACATTTGTTTTTTTTCTTTTTTAACTATTTTTATCGATTATGCTATTATAGTATTCCCAATTTCCCCCCCTTTATCCCCCTTC